>JADRCD010231456.1:15182-25989 GCA_019843815.1 Montemys delectorum
ATGTGGGTGTGTGCATGTGAATGTGTACATGTGGGTGTGTGCATGTGAATGTGTACCTAGGTCCCCATGCACTTAAGCTCTAGGAGGATGTTTCGTATCTTGCTCTGCCACTGTCTGTCTATCTTATTCCCTAGAGGAAGGTAGCTCAGTGAATCTAGGACTAAGCACCCACAATTCTCCTGTCTACACACTCCATCAGTGTTGGGGTTTTAGGCATGAGTGTGACCATGCCTTGGTTTTTAGATGAGTGTTGGGATTGAAACTCAGTTCTTAGGCACATACTCCTTACCAGTCGGGGCTTTTCCCAATCCCCACTTGTTATACTTCTACTGGAGAGATCACACACATTTATTAAAGCTGTGGCCAGTTGAATGGATTTACCAACTTCATCAAAATAGCAGACAGCAATAATAGTAATAGACAATCAAGGAACCAACCATGACAATCCAACCTAACATCAATCGCATCTGCTATAGGAAGCTTTACTGTTGCATAGTCAGTGAGAATTCTGTCAGTTACATAAGCCTTAGGAACGGATCAAAGATGGGGCTCAGATCAGTTAGTTGACTCTTTACTTCTTCCTTTTGAAAGGTGCGAACCCCTATAATTATGAGGCTAAGTAAATTTAGCATTAGAGAATTAGCTTCAGTGACCCAGCCTGGATGAGAAATTATTCAATCATTATGATTAAAGAATTCATTTAAAGGCAGCATTTTCAAGCCCCTGCCTTGGAATAACAAGAATACCATCTTCTAACTTTTAAGTTATATACATTGTAGCTCGCGTATTGTGAGATTTGGCTGCGTTTATCAGAGTTCTCAATTCTGCTTTTGTCAGAACTCTTTGAGCTACATTATAAAAACTATTAAAGTATGTTTTATTCTAGTTTCTGTAGTAAGTACTTGGGAAAAAAAAACAAAGATATCAAAACTGCTGCTTCTAACTTCAGGGCATTTACACTCTAGTTAAAAACATAAAATTCATAACCTTTCCTTGGCTTTAATTCAAGGCTGAGAGACTCTCTGAAATAAGATCCCGGGGTGAGTAGATGATGCCGGGCTCGAACTTCCAATCTGGGTGAAGGGCGTTTGTCAGCTTCTCAAAGAAAGCAACCCAGGGAAAGAAGAAAAATACAAACCTCAGCTGGCACTAGGGCTCATGTTGATTTTAGAACTGAGTGCTAACTGTCCCCTCTCAGATGACTTCTCATAGCAAGTCATGACTTCACTAGGTCTCATGTTGATTTTAGAACTGAGTACTAACTGTCCCCTCTCAGATGACTTCTCATAGCAAGGATTGGCCTCAGTTTACAAATGGATGAAACATGTCAACAAATTTCATCTCTTGGGAGAGAGGGCCATTTTTAAGTCTCTTGGATACATGGCACATGACGGCTATAAAAGTTACTTGCTGTTCAACTCTACTTGACTGCTATTTCCTAAGCACTCATGTACATTATACTGAAGATTTCCTCCAATTAAGTTGAGATTTTTTTTTCTAAGTTCTAAATAATCACCTGCTTTTACTAGAACTCATGCATAATCAACCGGGCAAAAATTCAAATGTTGGAATGGTATCACTCAGATTTCAATGTCTGCTTTTAACTATCATGCCTCTCATATTAGCCGCTGTGTCCCATCTAGTTACACTATACAGTTAGTAAAACCAAGAGATGATCAAGAAAACAATGTAAACTAATAATAGCGAGTGCAATGCGGGCTTTCCTACAGCTAAATGATATTTAAAGTTCATTGACCAACCTCATTTTACAGGCAATTAAACCGAGGCCAAGAAGGGGCAATCTGTTTGCTGGCCGTTACCCATCTTCCCAGTCAAATGACCCGATTGACAGGTGCTGCCCTTCTCCTATTTTCTTCCTTTAATACACTAAAATAGAAAAGTGGTCTGGAGAACGATGCTTCACTGGACATGGTAATTAGTTAAAAGAAAAAAAAAACAAACGTATTTCTCTGCTAATCCTTATTTAGGAAAATCTTTTTAAAGTCTATGAGAACATATATTTTTCCTGGCCTGTAAATGCCACAGCACAAGATAGTGAAACAAAATTTCTTTTAGTTCTACTCAAAACTTGGTTACATGCTAAGCTGTGTGTGTGTGTGTGTGTGTATGTATATATATACATATATACATACATATATATGCATACATATATACATGTATATGTATATATATATATAAACATATGTACATAAACATATGTATATATATATGTTTGTGTATATATATATATATATATATATATATATATATATATATATATATACATTTGTAAACACACACACATGGTTTCTAGGGAATCATACTTTCTGGTATTTGTTCCTTAATATGATTACCATGATTGAATTCTAGCAATGTAACTAGGCCAAGGGGATGCCCAGATATCTGGTTGAACACCATTTTGATATATTTGTGTGTGTCTAGTCCTAATTGGCATTTGAATTAAAGGTCTAAATAAAGTAGATCACACTCCTCAGCCTGAGTGAGCATCAACCAAAACTGAGTGGCTGAACAGAAGCCAAAGAAAGAGGAAGATCCATTCCTTTTCCTCTTGGTTGCTTGAATTGAAACATCAATCAATATCTGCCTGCTCTCTGTAGTCCTCATCCCAGAGCTTCCAACTATTATATTAATCTGCACTCCACTGAGTACCAAGGTTTAGAACATCTTGACCTCTACAACTGCAGTTGCTGAAGCTGTATAATAAATCTGCTATAATGTTAAGCAGTACAGGAGAAACCTGATTAATACAAGATTCTCTCATTCCCTTTGAACTTGGCATTGTGGTGTATTTTTGGCCAAATCCATCCAGCAAATATAACTCAGTTATGTTCTATACAATGAAGGAGGTTGTGATAATCTTGTGAAAAATGTCCAGTTTGACTCTCTGAATAGGACAAGTCTGAGGACTATTAGAGGCATCACACCTGTGCGATGAAGATTAATGATCCTCAAATAATCCTTTGCTCACTGTGTCTTCCTTCAGGAAGATCAAGCTCTTTCTTCTAGGCCTTGACTCTTCAGTGAAAGGAGATTAACAATAAGATTCATTCCTGAACAGGTTTTCTTTCTACTCTTTTCTACCCAAGCCATCCTATACCCTTGCTTGTTCCTACCCTAAAAAGTGAGCTTCATTTTAACATCTCAGAAAAGTGGAGCATGGTAAGGAAAACTAGCAATAAACATGAAGGTTACCATCACCAAGGAGAAGCATAGATACAATATATTCCCTCCCATTATGAGGTTACAAAAAAATACTTTACCTCTAGTATTGGAGAAATACAGAAGTAAAAAAACAAGACAAAACAAAAAAAGAAAACTAAGCTTAGTCAAAGAACAGAATACATTTCAGATAGAATAAACTGTGGTACCTTTTACAAAATTCCTGAGTAATACTCCCTTAAAACTATCAAAGTCATAAAAAAGCCACATGGGTTGAGATCTTATTATTGGTAATAGAAAAGTTATGAAATATATGTTTAATGTAATTTAATAAAAGAGGTCACTGATTTTTTTTAAAAGGCCAAATCCAAACAGAGTCTGGATTTCAGAGTCTGGATTTTAAAAATGGGAGTGTTTTCTGCCATATGATAATTGCCAATTTCTCTTTCTAATGGATAGAAAGATTATTTAAGTGGATTATGTACTCCAAGTTAACAATCATGTTTGCAAATGAATCACTGTAAGCCTTTAAACAGAGAATATACTTAATGTAGTTGGTCGTTAAATGGGGCTGCTAATGAATTTAAGATCTATTTCAGAACTTGAGAAAAATGAAAGGTTAATGAAAGAAGGAGTGAAGAAATACAAAAGAGGAAATTGGGAAGGAAAGAAAGGGGAAGCAAGGACAGAAAGGAAACTAGGGCGATCATGTGGTTTTATCCCTATATTTTCCACATAAGTAGAAATTCATAGGAAGAACCTTGCCAAATGACATCTGCTTAGTTCAGGATTCCCTATCAACATTTAATGCTGAGTCTGTGGAACAACTGAACTATAAACGTATAAACACACTCATACTCTTAATTTGAATAGTAAAATGATATTAAATTAAAATTATTCAAAATGTTTGGTCTAACAAGCCAGAAATTCTAGTACCCTGGTGAAGTATTGCTATTTGCTTTCTTTGTATTTAAAGGTTACTATTATTATATTATTCTATCTAAACTAAAACATAATGTTCCCTTTAACAGAATAGTCTCTGATGTGAAGATCTTGGAGCACACAGTCTTGCAAGTGTGAACATGAACAAAAGCTCACCCATTGAAAAAAGTACATCTGGCTCTTTAAATATGCATGGAAATAATAGTTGAAGGCCTCTGCTCTGTGGGGTATTCACTCCCTTTCAACACTTTACCACTGCAAGTGCCATGGTCAAATGGTTGCCATATGATGCTAAGTAAGGCCATTGTGATGATGAGAAAAGATGAGGCAAATGACATCATCTGTGCCTTTTGATTCCTATTTTATTTTGTTTTGTTTTTACAAAAGGCACATCGGAAAGGGATAAAGAAGTGTCACTTGGTAAAACACACAGATACAAGGAACCACATAGAAAAAGGCGGTAACCATGGGCATTTGCCAATCCCAAATATACCACTTTCAAAATTGACACACTCCTGCTGCTTTCTTCTCATAGGATGAAAAAGTCAGCTTCCAATCATGGCAATGCTGACTGATATCCAAGATCAATTGTCCTGACTGATGATTGACACATGCTGGAGGTCCACGCACCTGTTTTGCTACAACCCCAACTTTGGATCTGTACAAGATTATCTTAAGATTTCCCAGCATTCCCAGCAGGGGTCACTAAGCTAATGATAAATATGAGCTCCATTGTGAGATGTAATCTCTGCTTCCATGAATGAGAAAGAATGAAGCATGATTTCAAAGCCCCTGCTGGGGAAGCCTTAGAAGAACTTGCAAATGCTTCTCCATACTAGTGACAGTGCTCAACATTGAATCTAATGGCTGTGCTTCAGTGTGCTGTTCAGTGAGAGATTGGTGGTCAGCACCTTCACTACTACGTTTCCGAGTTCCTAATGAGACGTCTGGTGTAGTGTCACTATATAAGAAATCTATGTTAGAAAGGCAGTGGCCAGCTAATTGTTGTTCAGCAGTTGTCTTTCAATTTTGACTTAAATATCTTGAGTGTAACAGACGCAACAGAATTCCTTTTAGACATTTTGGTTTTATTTTTGAGACTTAGTCATTTTAGTCAGCTTTCATTCCAAGGGTCATATTGGTCCCCTAGTTCTGCTGTTCTTCTTTATGTTTTCCTTTCTCTCTAACACAGGAAGAGTTTGACTTTGAATAGACCACTTTAATTGTAGACACTTAAGAGTGAAGCACTCAGTCAGACCTTTCATGTAAAAGTATATTCCGGTGCAATTCAGCCCCAGACCCCTTTCTAAAATTCAAAAGACAACAGTGGATAAGGTGCATTGTATACATTGTCAGCCAACAAAGTGAAGGTCACTCCAGGAGCCTAAATGAATGCTCAGGATAAGCCTCTATTGTCTCTCTCACCTTGGTATTTTGCTACAGAATACTGTTTTACAGTTTTTTTTTTTTTTTCTGATATTGAAAGACTACACTAAGTACAGGTTCCTCTGAAAACTTTACCAGGCACAGATTCCTCATAGCCTCCATTTTTTTTCTCACTTAAGAAAACATTCATCCTTAGGAATTGAGTAGGGAGCCTCTTCAATACATTTAGTTTTCTTCATAAAGAAAGGTGTGCTTATTTCTGCAAGACCTTTCCAGACTATCAGGGTTCAAAGAGCATGCCCTCTAGTCCCAACTGCTTTACAATATTTATTCTAAACATTTCATTATCTCTACACCAATTTCTGGATTTAATAGCAACTTATTTTCAGTGGTCCTTTCCCACAACAGAAAGCTCCTGGCAGTGGAGGTTTCCTTTAAAAGATAAGTAAGCATTAAGAGCACACCTTCTGGGAAAGGGGGGTAAAAAGTTCATGGTCTCAGGCTCAGCCTAGCCAACATTCAAATTCTAGGCTAGCAAGATCCTGTCTCAAACAAACAAACAAACAAATAAAAGCATATTTTACCAGGAGAGCTCAACACATATATTCCCAAATGCAGGAATTGGAAAATAAATATTCTGTGTTTCATTCATTGACAACTTTGGAGGTTAGCAAAAACCAACAAACAAACAAATAAACAAAAAACCATGGACTTTGATCACTAGTGTTTTTAGCTACTTAAAAAGTTTAGAGTTGAACACATATAATTTCATGGACATATACATTTAATTAGGACCGAAAAAACCAAACAAAATATCTCGGGGGCAGAAAGATGAGCTCTTTGTCACTTGCAGGAGCATCACTTCTCAGTGGAGCCTCTAGATAATTGGTCATACACTTGAAACACTTCTTTAACTAACCCTTTCAAGCTTTGAGAAGTTCACTAGGAAAGGGCACAGTCTCTCTGCCAAAGACAGACCTCGGCTATTGTTAGCACATTGCTTTAAACACATCTGGAAAGTCTTAGAACTTTCTACCTTTATTATGTTATTTATACTTCGATCTCTAAATCTACAGTATAGGTGAACACATCAGACAGTTTCCAGATTAGAAACAATGTTTTGAACTAACAGCATGAAATTACATACTGTCGTCTCTTTCTCCTTATTCAGTTATCCCTAAATGTAAGATGAATAGGTGTAAAATGCCCTTTCCTCCTGATTTCCAGTCTGCAAGCCACAGATTATTTTCTAAAATGTTATTTACTTATTCTCAGAAGCCTCAAATGATGTATTTAGTCCTTCATTTTCGATAAAATTGAAAATTAGAAGAAACATGGGGGAGTCCTATCTGGAAGTTTTCAAATCTATGAAATTACATGAAGCTATCAAGAACTTTGCTCATTTCCTATTCTCTGCAAACCTCTACCTTAAAAAATAGTATGTAATAAATGCAGATATCTATCCTGCTTGACATTCCAGTAGGTTGGCAACCTTAGAGTCTTTGATCGATTCATTCATTTTCCCCACTCATTCAGAAAAGAAAAATAGTGGGAAAACAGGGTGTTCAAAAGACACCCCTTAATGAATGTGTTTAGAAGTGACACCTCTTCTTTGAGTAAATTGGCACGTCCTCAGCATGGCATTGTTCACTTTGAAGTGGTTTTTCATTGTTCTAGGAGCCTCCACCAGGGCGAGAGACAGATGACCTATCAAATGCTCCTCCTTTGTCCTTCCCATCTCCTTCCCATCCCTCATTTCTTCTTGTTTTGAACAGACACAATCTGCTCACCCTCTGGCTCTTCCTCCTCCAGGGGTAGCAGTTGGTAAGCCTGGGTCCTCCCCAAAGCCAGGGGCTGTTCTGCACAGTGTGGCTGGATCCCAATTACCCTAGGAGATGTAGTGCATAAATTAGTAGATAGTGTTTCTAAAGCTGTCAGGGAGAAATTATTTCTACTTCCTAAGGCTGTCATGGGAAAGGAAGGGAAGTCTGGGGAGATCTCTGACACTCCTATTTCTTCTTAAAGACAAAGGAAACTTCAAAGTTTCCTGGTAGGCCTGGGCCAGGAATAGGCTTAAGGTTGATCATGTTTACAAGAATTTAAATAAATAACACAGAATTGTTGCTAGGTTTCCAAGATGAAATTTAGTGAAATGGTCAGTTCTGAAAACATACACACAAGTAACACTCTATAGCCTCAACAGTTTACATGTGTGAACATATATGTAAATGTGTGCACATGAGGGCATGAAATGACGACCAGTTAAAAGGAGCCATGAGCATAAAGGATAAGGGAGTGGAGCAAGGAAAGAAAAGGGAGAAATAGTGTAATTATATTATAAATCTCAAAAATAAAAGGAAACCATATCCTACTCCCTAAGATTGCCCCTGCTCTGGAAAGCTCTCGGCTTGTGAATTAAACCTAGTATCTTCCAACTTCCTAAACGCAAGCCTTCTAGAAGTTTCTCTTATCACTGGATAGCCTCTTCATCTGAAACAGAAATCTGCACCCTCCCACACCCTGCTGGTAAGATTCTATCTTTCCTTCAGATTTTGACACACAGAGTTTTCCTTATGTCATTGACATTATTTATAACTTACAGTTTTGTTAGAATGGACTGCCATGCAGCCAAATGCATGCCTACAAATGTTTACAGTTATAACTTAAAACATTGGTATCAATATATTTGAGAATTCTTTCCTTGGTAAAAACGTATCTTTTTCTACAAGTTATCTTGAAAACATATACACATTGGGCATCCTAAAATTGAACCTCTGTGGAGTAAAATTACCTCAAATGTGGCAGACATGATGTATCACTCTTGGGGCTTGGAGGGAGGGAATACTGAAGTTATTTCCTTTAGACAAGTTAATTATGAGCTTTCCAAAACTTGTGAGATTTTGTCAAAATACAGTGAGTTGAATTGGTTAAAAGTACTGCTAACAGTACATAAAATAAGATAAAAATGTCAATTGTATTACATATTTGATTGACAGACACATTAGTCATAGTTTTCCTTTCCATAACATTACTATTTAAATTACTATTTCTCTTCTTTGCTCTATTTCAAATCGATGTAAATGTGCGAGTTAACTACTTCAGAGATGAAATTACAGCATCTTGTTTATCAAGCCTGAATGTATATATGAGCACATGTACAGTATTACATTCTATAAGTACTAGTCTTTGTATTTATACACCACAGAAACAAAACGTATTGTTAGTTCTTATGCCTCTTTCTTAGTCTCCATATATGGAAACTTGACTGTGTCAGGGGATTTAATATGAATGAAGTACAATAACTTTGTTAAATTGATAGTGAAGTGTTCCATTTCCCATGCAAAAAGGCATTCTTTTGCATTTAGGATCTCTTTCAAAATTCAGGCATTCTACATAGTATCACTTTCATGTTCAGGAAGCTGCTTTCCCAAGGATGAACAAGATACACAAACATTTCCACTACATCTGCTGTACAGGGGAAATAAAACTGTGATCCCCCTATGTTTGGTGGATTAAACTAAACTGTAATTAACAAAACACCATCTAAGCATAAGCCACTTAATCCCAACACTCGATATTCTTCTACTACTAAAAAGAAGCAACTATTGTTATTCAATAGATGGTTTAAATCAGGCTCCGTTAAACAGTTACAATTCACCAACTTCTGGATGACATCCAAACTCTTCAAGCACATCTGCTCCACACGCCAGCAAAATGTACAGCATCTAGTGCCACACAATTCAACATAACAATTAAAATATTTTATATAATTAATGATATATAATTAAACTTAACATAATTACATTTGGGCTCTCTGAGGTAACTATATTATAATTAGTGCTTCATCAACAAATAGCTTCTCTAAAGCATAGTACAGTTCTTCGTACATTAGTAAACCATAACCAGAAGTATCCCTGTTATAACAAATAAATCATGACACAAATGACCATTCTAAAATATCAGCCTTTAGGTTCTGATATTAGAAACATTGCCATTCGAAACATTCTGATATTAGTCCATTGCCACCCCAAACCAATCAAAATGGTATGTTTCCCTTCAGCCTTCTGCATGTTGAAAAGGGCTAAAAAAATTCCAGCCATAGGATGATACTTTTGAAACTTTACAGTCAATTATGAGGGAATCCATACACAGAGACCAATATCTTGAACCTAGGCTTCAACTCAGCAAATCTAACCATCTACTGCCCAACTCTCTTACTAGTAACAGGAGTTTGAGGCACAGGTGGAGGAGCAGCATCTGAGAGGGTGTGTTGTCTATGCTGTTGGAGAAAGCAGCGTGATACAGTATAGTATATTTCTCAAATGAGAACTGAACCTATGTAGACTCCTCCCATGTTGTTGGTCCAAAGGAATTGACAGCCACACCTCAAAGCAATTATTGACACTAAGATACTTGTTTGTGGCATGTAGTTGACATTATCAGACATGATTTTAAGAAATAATATTTTTCTCAAGATCTGAATATGACTAAAAGAACCTTCTCTAATAAGAGACTCCTATTTGTAGTGTACCGATGTACTTATACACACATGAATCCAGCTACCTCTATTTCCCTCTATAAATAATTCTATTTTCTTTGACTTGTTCATTCCCAGAAATACTTCCATTATTTATTCTCCTCTTAAAATATTAAATTTTATTTATGTCCTTTTATGTCTATGAGTGTTTTGACTAAGTATATATGTACCACATGTGTACTCACTTGGTGCTTGTGGAAGTAAGAAGAGGGCATCAGATACCCTGGATCTGTAGCTATGGATGATTGTGAGCTACCATGGGGGTGCTGGGAAGTATACCATCTGAAAGAGCAGTAAGTGCTCTTCACACTGAGCCGTTTCATCAGCAGCAAAGCAATCCACATCCACATTAAGTATCAAGTTAAACTTTCAAGAAGTAGTGGGAAAACAACTGTCTCCTGCAAATATTCTTTCTGGAGTAACCATTGTCAGTTCTCAACTATCCTTCCTTTGTTCTCACCTTTTCCCCTCTTTTGTGTGTTTATCACTAATATGCTTAGTCTCATGTTCTAAAATATCATTGTTATATCCTTTGGATGTGTGCTTCATTTTTTTTTGTAATTAAGAACTTGGTGTGCCGGGCAATGTTGTCACAGGCCTTTAATCCCAGCACTTGGGAGGCAGAGGCAGGCAGATTTCTGAGTTTGAGTCCAGCTTGGTCTACAGAGTGTGTTCCAGGACAGCCAGGCCTATACAGAGAAACCCTGTCTCAAAAAAACCAAACCAAACCAAACCAAACCAAACCAAACCAAACCAAACCAA
>JADRCD010231459.1:6149-18344 GCA_019843815.1 Montemys delectorum
CTTTCTTTCTTTCTTTCTTTCTTTCTTTCTTTCTTTCTTTCTTTCTTTCTTTTTTTTTCTTTTTTTTTTTTTTTTTTTTATAAAAGCCTGGTGATCTTTATGACATTCCTGTAGACCACACAAAGGTTGAGGAGAGAACCAGCTCACAGAGTTGTTCTATGACTGTCACATGAACATTCACTGAGAAATAGGGATAACACATTAAGACTGACCAGCAAGGTCCAGGGATTTGCACAACTATGCCTCTCTTGGGCTGGTTTTCCAAGCACAGGTCCTCAGACGTCGGAGATCATCATTGACTGACCATTATCATCCTAGCCCTGGTGCCTGGTCTTTATCCCAGCTCTCCAAAAGAGAGGGCACCCAAGTTTGTCACCATTGAACCACCCAGCCCAGACCTGCTAGAGTCACTGTGGGATCTGGGATTGATGGGCTCTGCACAGCAGCCAGTGTCCACTGGAGTCAGAGTGGTGGAAATGTGGGTGTTTGTGACACATGTAGTTTCTTTAGATTCTCATCAGGCTTCAGTGGAGACTGCCAGGGTCCAGCCCTGATGGTGTATTTCTTCTTTCTTGTTAGTTCTTGAGGCAGCAAAGGGGGAGAGCATAGGCAGAGGCTAAGACTTTGTCTTACAAGAAATTTAGATAAATTTACTTATCTAAGTCTAAGTTACTATGCTATTAGAGCTGACCTGCCTTCTGTGATCCTCTGAGGCCAGAAACTGCAGTTTCTGGCATTTAGCAACTCATCCTAAAACAGCAGGAGATTAAGTAAAGGATTATGTGCTAGAGCCCTTTCACTGTTGTCCACATGCCTCTTGTTTCTCAGGTTAGGGGAAAATTTGGAGCAATAAACTTCTATTTAACCAGGAGAAGAGAATAACACTCACTGAGGAAAAACTTTTACATAAGCAAATATGCACATACTCATATAAATTCATTTACTGATTCATTCATGCTCATTTTTTTCATTTATACAGTTCCGTTCATAACCAGTTGTGCCCAGATTGCATGCATTCTCACAATTACATACTTACACACACATCCATACTAACATATCCACATGGAGCAAAAGACCAAGCAATTGTGCAGAAATATCTCACTCATTCTGAAAGAAAAATGAAGCTGCAATCTTTATTACAAAGAGAAAGAAAAAGTTCTACCCTTTTAATGCTAAATGAATTAATCCCGTGTTTGTAAGAAAAAGGCTTTTTTTCTTGTCCTTGTCATGGGACCTGTTCTGTCCCATTTTAAGGAGAAGCCTGCCTGATCCTTCTGCTCTCTGCAGCATCTTCTTTATTCCTCTTTCCCTCTGCATTCTGCACATTGCTCTCCTAGTATTTTATGTTACCTATAGTTTCTAAATTACTCCACCTGCAGGGGCTGCGGACACAAGTCCATCGGGGACATGGATCATGGAGCCATTGCTGGTTGGGGCATTAGCTCCTTGGAGTCCCAGCACAGCACTGGGATTGCTAGAGATTCCCGGATGCGGTCCGAGGACCTGGGGGCACTGTGTTGTCTTGCCCTTTGTCACGCGAAGGATGTGAGGTCCAGAGATGAGGGATGGATGAGGACACCGTGGGGTGTGTGCAGGTCTTCAGGGAGGAGGCACGGGGACCTTCCTCACACCCAGAGATGTGGTGACCATCAAACCAGAGACCGCAAGTGAAGTGTGTGTGGTAGGGGGATAAACAATATTGAAGCCTTGTTTAGCAAGCATTTCCTTTCCCATCATTGGTCCTGGTAAGTGCAGGATCAGTGCTCTCAGAAGGGAGGAGCAGACAGCTGACTAGCCTGAGCTGGAATGATGGTGTCTCCCGGAGGGCTGTATGGCGTGAGATTCCTCTTGGAGAACAGGCACAAATGCTAATGGGGTGCAAACCACTCCAGAGATCTAGAAAAGGACTGGCCCTTGGCGGGAAGTAGAGTTTAAACTTGAGGAGGGGTAAGAGTCCCTGGCCAATCAGACCTCCAGGTGGACCTGTCAGTCAGACAAGGAGGTGGGAACTTCCGCTGCCTTTTTGCAAGTTTGCTGTGGCTGTGCAGGCTTGAACGATTCCTGGTATCCTGCTCTGAGATCTGCTGTTGGGTGCCGTGAGCTGACCTCAAGTCATGACTGAAATCGAGTCATGGTGAGCACTGTGTCACGGACTACAGTGGGTGGGGACAGGTGCCTGAGCAGTGGGAGCTGGGGTGGTGCACTCTCTCTGGGACTGGATGGGACGCATCAGTCACATGTGACTATTGTGAGGTCCCTTAATGTACTCAGCTCGTGTTAGATCCGGCAGTGACTTCTGAGTAACTTCACTATCATGGCTGATTCTAAATCTGCCCAAGATTTTTCGAGCATTGGCTTGCTTGTAGAAACATTATGGGTGGTTTCTTTGAATCTGCAGTACATGTGTCGAAACCCGTTTGTCTTTTATACTAAACATTAAAAGACAGGTAAAAACCTAACAGGACTGCTTTCATACGTTACTTGTTTCTGTTATTTTATTTTATTTTATTTTATTTTCGCTGTTGCAGTTTTTGATATTTTTTTACTTTATATCTTTAGTTTTTGATTATTTTGTGGCAAAGGACTTTTCCCCTGCTAATCTATTTGGATGCTTCTTGTACCTTAATAGGCATCTTCTTTACTTTAGAAAAAAAAATTCATTTATGGTTTTATTGAAAATATGTTTAGACTTTTGAGTTGATGTTCTTCTATTCCAATCATTTGTAGTCTTTGTGTTTTCGTTTTTCAGAGGTCCTGGTTGTTTAGTGCCAGGAAACTTTTAGAATTCATATATCGTTCACCTATGTATCCATTTTTTTTCTACTCATCTTTAATGCCTGAGATTCTCTCTTACTTTGCTGTTCTGTGGATGAACCTTGCCACTGTTGTGGTCAGTGTACAGGCAATTTCAATGATCTGATGTTAGGGATTTAGCAATTGCATAAGTCATTACCTGCCTCCATCACCTGATGCTGTTACAACGTGGGCTTTATATACACGGACCACCAGCTACAGCAGCTCTCTATTTTTGTTCTCTGTCTCTGTTCTCTGCACATGCCCCATCTCTAACCTATTCCCCTACTCTTGTGGCTCTCTCTCTGCTCCCTATCTATGTGCCCACATGCAGATCTTCTTGTGTACCTCTACCCCTTCCCCACGCTCTCACTCCTTTTCCTTCCCCCAAATAATCTCTTGCACCATATGTGTTGCATGTTTTAAGGTCTCAGGACCTGCTGTGATAGGTAGTTTGGATTTCTTGGGGACTTATTTTCCTGCCCCTTATTCACTAATATCCTCCTTCTCCAAGTATATAGCCACCTGGGTTTGAGTTGATTATTGGCCTAGGTATTGGTTTTTGGATTTGTCTTAATTGGGTGAGAGTTTTGTTCCTGGGTTACTGTTTGATGTCTGGATTTACAAAAAGTGTTGGCTGACTTTTACCTCCTTTTTTTATTAGATTTACTTATTATTATATATGTGTAAATACACTGTAGCTGTCTTCCGATGCATGCACCAGAAGAGGGCGTCAGATCTCATTATGGGTGTTTGTGAGCCACCATGTGGTTGCTGAGATTTGAACTCAGGACCTTCAGAAGAGTAGTCAGTGCTCTTAACCTCTGAGCCATCTCTCCAGCCCCGACTGTTACCTCTTTTACTGACTTGTTTGGTGGGTATGCTCAAGAGGGGATGCTTGGTAATGTTAAAAGCTGGGAGACAAGGCAAGCAGGAAGAGATGACCTTAGCAATTCACAAGGAGACATGGATAGTGAGGAGAGAGTTTAAGCTGCCTCTGGTTCAGTACAGTGTTGGAGGAAACTGTGAAAATTGAATCTGGGATAAGAAATCACCAGCTGATCTATGGAAAGCTTACCTTGTGTTCTTTCAGGTATGGCATGTGGTTGAACAGGGACTTTGTGTCCAATGGGTGCTCAGACACAGGTATGAGGCCAGAACTGAAGGGCAGGTTGGGATTGTCTGTGGTGTCTATAGGAGGCATGCACAGGGGGATAGGAAACTTTCACTGGCATTCTGTCTCATTGATAAGCACAACTGATATTAGGATCTGTAGTAACAGAAGTGAGACTGGTCTTTGGATAAAGTATCTAGTCTCCTAACAGGCATGGCTTGTGATTGAACAGGAATTTCTGTTTATAATAAGTGGCTCAGACACAAAGATGTGTTAATAAAGCCCAAGCAATTTGGTTTTTGAGAGTGCACAAAATCTGCTTGAGCAAACTTCCCATTACAACCCCTTCCCCTTATCAAGAGCTAGTCAAGGAAGAACAGCAAGTTCAAGCTAAATGAAGATAAGTAAGACCTCTTGTAGGAAAACAAAACAAAACAGTTAGCTTACTCATTATGGTTGTCATGTTTTCTTCCCTCTTGCTCATTTCTTTCAGATTATTACAGACATAAAGTTTTTAAAATATTACAATGCAGACTTGTATGGAAATTCTACAATCTTGCTTTAAATACAATAAATACCAGCCCCCTAGATTGGTCTTTCAGTTTGTACCTGATGAGAGGTTGACTGATGAGAGTCTGTGCTATGAGCTCATAATAAAGACCTTTGTACAATAGGTTCCCTCTTGGTCTTTGGGATTCCTGTGCCTTGGGAATAACATTTTGGTGTATTGATTGGAACCCCAAGACCTTCAGAACTCACAACTGAGGGGTTGAAAGACCAGCTGTTAAGATGTGTTATTCTCTGTGTCAGTTGTTTGTCTGTCAGATTTGGGTCTGTTTATCTTGTTTTTTTTTTATTTTTTCTTCAGTCTTCATGGAGGAAGATGATCAAAGTGAATGTGAAACTGGAGAATCCTAGCCACAAAGGGCTTGGAAGATGTTCCAGACCTGGTACATGGATCAGTGTGCCCCTGGTCTTAATTTCTGGGAAGGTTAGAGCAGACATGGAACCCTGCTACATGGCTCACAGCTGCCATCCTGTCTTTATTTTTTTCCTTTGTGCAAGCAGAGAAATCTGCTGGGTAGCATTTATCTTGTTGCTGTCTATTATGAGTGTGACACTTTTCTATTTTGTGACTGAGAAGAAATTAGACTGTTTTCATACTAATCAATTTAGTTACTCACACCTGACTTTGGTTTAAATACATCTTATCAATAGGTCCTAGACCCATTAAATTTCCATGACAGAAAGCTCTTTGAGACAGCACCCAGGGCAAAATGAGACTCTCCCTACCCTGTTTTACAGGGTAGAAAGCAAAAAGATGTCCCTTTTATCCCTCCTGATCAACCATGTTCCCAGGCCATATGTAACTCTATACTTTTGAAATCAGAGCTTTAATTAGATGGAAGGTTGATATTCATTGATAGTAACAAAGTTACCATGTCTACCCTAGACCAGCAGTCTTATTTCAAGGTCTGTGGGGCAATCTGCTTTTCTGTTCACCTTCAAGCTGTTTTACCACCTCTTTGTTCACACTGGCCAGGGAACCCAGGGTTAAAGACACTTCACCCAGGGCTGCAAAGCCTCTGAACTCTCCATTCCAGTGTATCCTTCCCAGCTCTCAGACAAGTGCACTGCCCATTTTGTCCTGGCTCAGCCACAACTACATCTCCCTCATTCTGTGGCAGGGGCTCCTGTAATTGATATGGTTAGTTCATTGATTTGGGCTTTTACAGCTTCCTCTTTTATTCTTGTCTCTGTGTCATAATCGTCTTCAATTCTCAACATTTCAGAGCTACAGTCATATTAAGGAGCCTTAATTGAGGGTGTGCCCTCAACAGAATGGCTTCTTTCTATGTCTGTGAAAGATTCCATTGATGATTGATGCAGAAGGCTCTTATACTGAGGCTGGCAATATTCCTAAGCAAGTGGGCGTGGGTTAGATGAGAGCTAGCTGTGCATAAGACAGTGGCCAAGCAAAAGAACAAGCAGGAGACCATGTTTTCCAATGCCCTTGACTTCAGTTTGTAGCTTCAGTTTCTATTCTAGGCTCCAAACATGATGGACTGTGATCTCACAGAACCATGCATGACAACCATTTATGACCTGAGATGCTTTTGCTGAAAGGATTCAATCACAGCAGCAGAGTAGCAATTCAGAACAACAACAAAATGGTAGCAAAAGGTGATATTGCTGCTGGACAGAATGTATGTTTTCTTTTGGAGGAATGTGGAAAATATCAAAATTTGAGATAGCAAAGTCAGAGAAAGGTATACATGAAGCTTAGTAGGTTGTTTTCATAGGATGTAGAAGATGGGAATTTTGACAATAAGGCAGCCAGAGGAAATTGGGGTCATAGTACTTCAGTGGACAATAGTCTGTGAAACATTTAGGAGGGTTCATTTGTTTGATATTTTGGCCAAAACTCTTTATTACTCTGCTTATACACTGAGATATTGAGTAGGGCAAAATCTAAAAAAAAATGGGGTGAATTCTATTTTTTATTCTATTTCTATGTGTTTGTTCCCTCTTTTCATGTATTTATTTATTCAATTTGCTTTCCAATCGCTACATCCTCCCCATTCTACCTTTCACAGTCCCCCATCCATGATTCTTTTATCTCACCAGGGAGAATTGGTGTCATTTAATTGTCCCCAACCCATGGTATGTCCAGTCTCTGCAGGGTTAGGCATATCCTCTCCTACTGAGGTTAGACTAGGCAGCTAAGTTAGCAGAACAGTTTTGACAAACAAACAACACCTTAAGGGACATCCCTTCCTTAGGTTTTTGAGGTACACACAGGAACACAGAGTACCACATGAACTACATATGTGTTATTGGGCTCTGTCCTTCCTGTGTATGCGCTGTGGTTGGTGGATCAGTCTCTGAGAGCCTCCTAGCATCTAGTATATTTGACTCTGGTGGTCTTATGGAGTTACTGATCCTTTGGTGGCTCTTAATCCTTTACTCAACTCTTCCAAAAGATTCCCCAACCTAATGGTAGGATGCAGGTGATTTCATCTTTTCCAGTCAGATGCTGGATTCAGACTCTCAGAGGACAATGATGCTAAGCTATTGCCTGCAAGTATAACAAAGTATCCTCAGTAATTTCAGGGTTCAGTGCTTGCCCATGAGATGGAGCTCAAGTTGAGCAGGGTACAGTTTGGCCATTCCCTCAGATTTTCCACAATATTTGTACCTACATTTTCTGTAGGCAGAATAAATTTTGGATGGAAAGGTATTTGTTTCAGTTGGTGTACTGAACTCTCCACTGGAGGACCTGCCTGATTGCAGGATGCAGTCTCTTCAGGATCCAAATCTCATTGCTATGCATCTCTGCTGAGATCACCCCCATAGACTCCTTGGTGTCCTCAATTTCTGGCCTATGGCACATCCTAAAGATGCTCTACCCTTCCACCCCGTTCAGCTTCATATTTTGATTCATTTTCCTGACCTCTGGCCCTCACTTGTCTCTCACCACACCTGTTCCTGATCCTGTCTTCCCTTTCATATCCTCTCTTCCATCTAGTTCTCTTCCATCTGCCTCATTTTACTGTATATAACTCTTTCTGAGTGAGATTCAACCATACTCACTTGATCATTCCTTGTTTTTTAGCTTCCTCATGTCTATGTAGTGTTGTGTAGACATCCTGTGCTTTATGAATATTATTCATTTGTGAGTACATATGTTCAAGTCCGTTTGTGTCTGGGTTACCTCACTCAGGATGGTAGTTTCTAATTGTATCCATTTGCTTGTAAAATTCATGTTTTTCTTGTTTCTAATAGGTGAATAGTATTCCATTTTATAAATGAAACATATATTCTATATCCGTATTTTGCATGAGGGATATCTGGGTACTTTCCAGTTTCTAGCTGTTATAAATAAAATGGCACTGAACTCAGTGGAGCACATGCCCTTGTTGATATATGCCTAAAAGGTACCCTAAGTGTAACACTTCCTTCGGCTAAATCCTAAATTAATGTAAGGATTAGGCAAATTCTTTCCTACTCCCAGGAAGGAACTGGAAATAAAATCTGCTGCGACCATGGTCCAAGTGAGGCAGGGTCCATCAGCTAAGAAGCCAAACTTGACTGGATCATCAATATTGCGCTGCTTCTGCAAACTGAAAGGTGAAAATTTTGAGATCATGATTTCTTCCTCCATGGTTTCATTTTGGCACTATTCCAGACATCTTTTGTCAGAGTAAGGACCCCCCAAGGAAGACTCTGTGAGTGTTCATTGCACTGAAGTGGTGAGGATGATGCCTAAGTTCATTTTGGGAACACAGGTTGTTGAGATGCCTAAGTTATTGACAAATTTGCTAAGGAGATATGCTTACTGGATGAGAAAATACCCAAACTGAGAGATGTATTATAAGTTACAGCAAGAAGGCCATCTAAGCCTTTAGAAAATGCAGTCCAATGTGCTTTTAACAAGGCAATAGGATGTGGTTTTTTTCCTGCTGTATTTCTTACCTTGTACCAATTTTCTCTCCAAATGTGCTCATTCCTATGGATTGGAATGGGAAAGGGTATTCTGTGCCATTGAATGATCGAAAGATATAAATTACATTCTGATTTTACAAGATGTTGTTTTCAAAATATTGCCTTGAGTGTCAGAAGAGACTTTAGATATTTGAACAGTAGAGGACCTTCTACAGACTATTAGGATCACCTTAGACTGAGGGCGTTTTCATCACAGGATGAATATGAGCCAAAAGTGTCCAGGGTCTGAATGCAGTTAATTCCAACAAAAAGCTTCTAGATAGGATGATGTCCTTGAACACTTGTCTGCCCTGTCTGGCTTTCTTTGTGGAGTTAGTGGAAGCTCTTGTAGGAGGAGCTTTCCTAGATTCTTTTGGGTGGAGATGATAGTGTGCGTAGACTTAAAACATTCTTTCTTGCTTGCTTGCTTTTTGTGTTTCTCTAAATATTTGTATATTCATGATATCCCTGATCCCTTTCCCCACTCTATGTCCTTTTTCCTTGAAGAGTTCCTTCTCCCAATCTCCTCTCTTTCTCCTTTGAGAGGGTGTAGGCCACGTGGCTATCCTCACTCCATGGTACATGAAGTCTCTGGTGGGTTAAGTGCATCCTCTCCCACTAAGGCCAGACATGGGGTCCAAGTAAGGGAACAGATTTCAAAGATAGGCTGTAGCTTTAGGGACAACCCTGCTACAGTTGTTGGAGGAGCCTCATGAAGATTAAGCTGCACATTTTCCTCCATATGTGCCAAGGGCATTAGTCCAGCCTGTGTATGCTGTTTGGTTGTTGGATTAGTCTCTGAGTTTCCCCAAGGGTCAAGGTTAGCTGAGTCTCTTGGTTTTCCTGTGGAGTTCCTTTCCTCTTCAGAACTTTCAGCCCTTCCCTAACTCTTTCATAAGTTTCCCCAAGGTCCATTCAATGTTTGATCTCTCTCTCTCTCTCTCTCTCTCTCTCTGTCTTTCTATCTCTCTCTGTCTCTGTCTCTCTGTCTGTCTGTCTGCCTGTCTCTCTCTCTCTCTCTCTCTCTCTCTCTCTCTCTCTCTCTCTCTCTCTCTCTCTCTCTTGGTTTTTTTTGAGACAGGGTTTCTCTGTGTAGCCCTGGCTGTCCTGGAACTCACTCTGTAGACCAGGATGGCCTTGAACTCAGAAATCCGCCTGCCTCTGCCTCCCAAGTGCTGGGATTAAAGGTGTGTGCCACCACCGCCTGACTGATTCTCTTTCTTCAAATCTGTTTCAGTCAGCTGCCTGGGGTAGCCTCTCAATAGACAATTATGCAAGGCTCCCATGTGAGAGCCTGACAAAGTATCCTTAATAATGTACTGGATTGGTGCTTTTCCATGGGATGTGTCTTTATTTGGGAAAGTTTTCATTGGATATTTCCTCAGACTGTTCCAAGTTTGCCCCTGTATTTCTTCTACACAGGACAAATTTTGTTTCCTGTGTCTACAGTTTTGTGGTTGAAACTGATCCTTCAGCTTTTTTTTAAAGATTTATTTATTGTTATATGTAAGTGCACTGTAGCTGTCTTCAGACACCCCTGAATAGGGCGTCAGATCTCATTATGGATGGTTGTGAGCCACCATGTGGTTGCTGGGATTTGAACTCAGAACCTTCAGAATACCAGTCAGTGCTTTTAACCACTGAGCCATTTGGCCAGCCCCCGATCATTCAGCTTTTATTCTTATGCTGCCACACATTCACCGTTTGGCCTATGTCACTATATCACACAAAATACAGTATACACGTTTGCTACTCAGTGCTAAGCCATTTAGCACACCTATTGGTATTATATTTTTATTTTTATTTCATTTTTAAAGAAATTTCTCTGTGAAGCCCTCCCTGTCCTGATAGTAGGTATAGAAACCACATGTGCTAGCTGACATAGTTCTGAACACTAAGCATATATTTTTTGCAGATTTTCATCCACATTTTTAATTTTAAAATTTGGCCAAATTATATTCTGTTTTGAATCATGGCATATGCTCATGACATCAATATTACCTGAGTCTTCAGATTCATTGGATTCCATGTGTATGACATCTGCCTCAATCTTTTGTTTCTTTTGAAAGTTTTGAATAAATACTAGTATTTGGCCTTTGTGTGTTAATATGAATGTCATGTTTGCCTCATCTTTACTGTTATCAGGAGATGGCCTCAGGTCTCCTGATCTTCATGTAGTGGGTAGCTATTGTTCCCCACAGAGATGCTAGAAGTTGGACACTGTTATGTGGAAGACCAGCAAGAGCTTACCACTCCTGAGCTATCTCTCTATTGCCCTAGGGTTCTTATTTATGATCAACATTTTTTGTAGGTTTTTTTTTTTGAGACAGGGTTTCTCTGTGTAGCTGGCTGTCCTGGAACTCACTATGTAGACTAGGCAGTCCTCAAACTCAGAAATCTGCCTTCCTCTGTCTCCCAAGTGCTAGGATTAAGACATACACCATCACTGACTGGATAAGATCAACATTTTTTTTTTACTAGTGTTGTCATCTGTCCTTTTGTAACTATTTAAATATGCATTCTCTTTTAGTAAAATTTTAGTAATGTTGCAGTTTAAACTGCTGTACTTCGTGTTTCTGGAAGACGAATACAGAACTACAGTGAATGTATAATTCATTGCAGGAAGTTCAGTAAAGAACTATGAGTTCTATCATTTTTGTTTCCTTGGTTGCTGTTTGCAAGGGAGTGTCTTATTATGTAACTTTTTATTATTATTTTTTGTGTATGTTTGTGTGTGTGTGTGTTGGGGAGGAGGGAGGGGTAAAGTGGTGGTGGGGGTGTTTCCTGCCTGCCTGCCTGCTTATCTGCCTTTCTGTCTGTGAACTCTGTGTGTGTTTTAGGCATACAGAAGTCAGATGAAGGGGACACAAATGCTGTCCAAATTCATGGTCTGTATGTCCATGTGTGTGTCCATGTGTTTTGTTTTGTTTAGTTTTTATTAATTTTTCTGAAGTAGTTTTTTTATCTTTCCATACCTTACATGTTTAGGTCATGGATTCTTCCTCTATTGTTTCTGTGTAGCATGATTCCAGCCATCTTTTGCTAAAGTCAGAGCCCCAATGCAGACTCTGTGAGAGTTCACTGCATTACAGTTGTGAGGGTGAATCTTTCAAGTTGTATTTTTTGACCATAAGGTGTTGAGATATTTAAATCATTGAGAAATCTGCCATGGAGAGTTGCATACGAAGAGAGGAAGTACCCAAAATGAGAGATGTATGCTCATCTGACAGTGGCTGCAGTTCATGTCCCTGCCTCACACTTTTCACTTGAAGTCCGGCCCCTGCCTCACACTCTTCACTTCTTCTCATGCTCCTGCTACAGCTGCAGAGAGGCCACCTTCTCCTCCTGGGAAGAGGAGGTCCTGATGGCATCGTGGGGAAGCAGGCACATCACTACTGAGGGGTGGACAGAGGGGTCAAACACAGCATGCAGACTGCAGTTGTGTGGTCAGAGAGTCCAGGGCATGATGCTTGACCATCCCTAGTCACACAGACTCTGGGCAGGCTGGCGGATGCCCCCTCTGTGGGGCCTCAGGGCACACAAGAAACTTGGTGTCTCACCCTCGGGGACTGTGGACACAGGTCCCATGTGTAGCCATTTGTTGTTCTGGCATTAGGTCCTTGGAATCCAAGACGGGCACTGGCTTTGCTAGAGATGCCTTTGTGGGGTCGACGATGCTCAGGGCACCGCTCTTTCCTGCCATGTGCCATGGGGAGAATTCGGGTTACAGAGGTGAGGAGTGGATGGGGACCCAGTTGGGTGTGCGCTTGTCCTCGGAGAGCAGGTGCAAGGACTTTCTACAC
>JADRCD010231461.1:0-23337 GCA_019843815.1 Montemys delectorum
GCGGGGGCAGGTCCCACCACCCACATGGCACTCCCAGCTAGATCTCAGCAGACCTAGTATCCCCTTCTGACACTCTGCCCCTTACATACACACAAGTGTAACACTGCACACATACAATTTTAAAATAAATAAATACATCTCTTTATAAAAAAGGGAGTCGAACAACTGGCAAAATGGCGTCAATCATTTCACGGCACTCAGTGTCATGACTGACAACATCATGGTTATCAGCCGCCCCAATTCTTCTCAGACATACATTGAAATTTGTCCCCACTGTAAGAATGGGGTAGTTATCAATAACACGCTACTTTTACATGCAAGTTCCATTTAATTTTGTCTTTTTTAGAAATAATTTTTTGAGATTGTAATAAAGTTACATTAATTCCCCCTTCCCTTCCCTGCCTACAAGCCCAAACTTTCCCATGAAATTTCCACCCCTCCCCTCCTCTCTTTTAAATCCATGGCTTGTGTGTTAGTTCCTAAAATCATAAACACAACCTGTGAGTCTGTATGATGTTACCTGTATGTATATATAACACAGTCCCTCTACCTAAGGCTCAGGGACCACTGCAGAAGAGGGAGTGGGAAGATTTTTGTCAGAGGATCAGAGAGTTTGTGGTGAGATTGTGTCTCCTGGGAACATCCAATGAATCTCACCAACATGGCAGCCTAAACATGACCTGAACAAGTACGACTCCAGCTATGTAGCTATGCTGACATGAAGAGGGATAGCTATACAAAGAACTACAGGCAACTAAGGAATTCGAGAGCGGGAGAGATAGTCTCCCTCAGGGAAGAGCACACCAATTGATTGTCTAATACCAATGGTCAGCCTTGAAAAATATGTACACACAAGTAATTTTGTCTTTTAGCAATAAACAAGTTTTCTAAATAAAGTATATGGGCTTATTTGGAGATGAGCCCCTGAAGTGCCCACCATCAGTGCTTTTAATTACTAGGGAATTAGTAGGAATTACTCTTCTGCTTGACGGATATAATATGAGGCATTCTAGTTGCATAGACATGATAGGCAAGATACAATTGGGAACTTGTGAATACAAGCCTGGGAAGAATTAATATCACTAACCATGTAGAGGAGACACTGCAGATGGCTCAGTGCATAAAGTGCTTGCTGTGCAAGCCTGAGGACCTGAGTTTAGATCCCCGCAACTCAGAAAAGCCACATGCACCAACGCACATACAGAACCCCAGTTCTGTGTGAGCAGAGATGGAGAACTCAGCCACAGTTAGTCAGACTAGCCAAAATGACACATCACAGTTCAGAGGAAAACTATCCTTCAAAAACTAATGTGGAGAGTGGTGAAAGAAGACTGGCCATCTGATGTCAACCTTTGGCCTGCCACACTTACCTAGAGACCACACACACACACACACACACACACACACACACACACAGAGGTCAACTTAATAGAGTATTCTCTTAAGATTGACATTCAAAGCCTGAGGGTGGTACATGCCTTTAATCCTACCAGTCAGGAGGTAGAAGCAGACAGATCTCTGAGTTCAAGGCCAGCCTCATCTACAAAGCCTGTTCCTGACATCCAGGACTATGCAGAGTAACCCTGGCTCAACAAAACAAAACAAAACAAAAAGTTTAGGAAGCTTTTATATTCAAGGGCCATAAATATGTTTTACATACCAAGGAGCCCATAACCAGTAGCACCACAGGTACCCATCTCATGAATATAAGTTTCTCTTCTACTTTTGATGCAAAAATTGGAAATTCTTGACTTAGTAAGAAATTTTAGATTGCTTACAAATTTAGAGCCCAGTGCTAATGACACACATAAACTTCTCTTCTGATGTTGTTGTGTACCTAATACATTTTTAAAAAAAAATGCTTACTTGCTCATGCCAAACAAATTATTATTTAAAGGAGCAGGCATTGGTCACTTTGCATGTTTTTTTAAATTTACTTTATATGTTTTAAGTCTGCAGTTTTCACACCATATAATATGCTGATGAAATTCTAACCTGTACCCTATCCACTTCCAGACATAGACATATAAGGTACGAAAATGTAGTAGGGTTGCTTTTAAATAGTAGTTTGTAAAGCAGTCACTTTGAGGGCTTTAACCGTAACTCTTAACTGAACCTTGAGTTTGTTAAGATGGTTTAAGAATCCAGCAGAAAGCCAGTGACCTGAATGAAAGCACCTTTGTCCTCTAGTCCAATTCTTTTAAACTTTACTAAGAGCAGAGCAATAGTTGTGTTCTGTTTTGTTTTTAAGTCTCACCGCTTTTGATACAGTGGATTTGGTTCTGTTCTTTCAACATTACATTGATGTTTGACCTTAGGAAATCCCTTTTCCAGCACACTTTGAAGTTACATAATTGGATTATTTTAGTACTGAGGGCTGTGTAACTCTACCACATTTCCAGTCCAAAAAATTACTTCTTTTTTGTTGTTGTTGTTGTTGCTGTTTTATTAGCTATTTTCTTTATTTACATGTCATATGATATCTCCTTTCCTGATTTCCCCTCCCAAAAAAAAGAAAAAAAAAAAAAAACCCTGTTCCCTCCCCACTCCACCTGCTCACCAACCCACCCTCTCTTGTTTCCTGGCCCTGGCATTCCCCTACACTGGGGCATAGAATTGTCACAGGACCAAGGGCCTCTCCTCCCCTTGATGACCAACTTGGCCATCTTCTGCTATACATATGCTGCTGGAGCCATTAGTTCCACCATGTGTACTCCTTGGTTGGTGGTTTAGTCCCTGGGAGCTCTGAGGGTACTAGTTAGTTCATATTGTTGTTTGTCCTAAGGGGCTGCAAATCCTTCAGCTCCTTGGGTCCCTTCTCTAGTTCCTTCATTGGGGACCCTGTGCTCAGTCCAATGGATGGCTGTGAGCCTCTACTTCTGTATTAGTCAGGTACTGTCAGAGCCTCTCAGGAGACAGCTATTTCAGGCTCCTCTCTTAATTTTTTTTTAAGATTTATTTTATTTATTTTTTATGTGTATGAGTACATGAGTACACTATAGCTGTATAGATGGCCATGAGCCATCATGTGTGTGGCTGCTGGGAATTGAACTCAAGACCTCTGCTGGCCCCGCTCACTCCGGCGTAATTCACTGTAGCTATCTTCAGACACACCAGAAGAAGGCGTCAGATCCCATTGCGGGTGGTTGTGAGCCACCATGTGGTTGCTGGGATCAGAACTCAGGACCTTCGGAAGAGCAGTCAGTGCTCTTACCCGCTGAGCTATCTCTCCAGCTCCAGGCTCCTCTCTTAATAGAGTAAAATACCTATGTACCTGTGTTCTTAGTTGGTTTTTTTAATCAATATGTCATAAATTCTTTTGTATTTCCTGGATATAGAATTCCATATATTAAAATTTTAACTCTTAATAATCTTTTCTCAACAAAGATTCAAGAAGAAAGCAATCTTCATCTATTTCTCTATACATTGGCACTTTTAGTGTGAGGCTTGTTTTTTTTTTTCTTTTAATAACCTTTTATTGATTCTTTGTGAGTTTCACATCATCACCCCAGTCCCACTGATCTCCCTGTCCCTTCATATCCACCCTTTGCAGCTTCCTCCCCAAAATAAAAAACACAAACAACAACAACAAAGCATGGAAAACATCTCATCGAGAAGCTGTACTGTGTCACTGTGTGTCCCACAGTGTATCCCTCTGTCCACACAGCTTCACTTGCAAATGTTCATTGCAATGAGTCATTGGTCTGATTTGAGATTTCTGGCTTCTGTGAAACCATCAATATTGGTTCCTCATCAGGACTCCTCCCAGTTATCCCATTGTTGCCCTGTGTCATGGAGACCCTGTAGCTTTGGAACAGCAGGATTGGCCCTTTCACTGGTTGCAGCCTTTTGAAGATGATGTAAATTTTAGGCTGGGCCAGTTCAGAGCCTGGATCTAGGCCTGAGTGGCAGCTCTGCCTTATCCACACCACCAGGGCTAGCTCTCCAGCACTGCTCCAGTAAGGCCACCCAATGCTGCTGTTGGCAGGAGGCAGGATCAGCTCTCCTGCTCTCATACCCTTGGAGTAGGCTCACCCATACCTACACCTCCAGAACCAGCTCTACTGTGCTGCCTACTCAATGTTCAGGGCCCACTCTCCCAAGTGCTACAGCCTTGGAGGGGCTGGGCCAGCTCTCCTGCTCTCACACCCTCCAGGCTGGCTCACCCATGCCTTCACCATCAGGACCAGATCCACTATGTTGCCCTCGGGAAGTGCAGGGCTGCTCAGTCTCTCAGTTCTACAGCCAGTGATGGGGAAGAGCTAACTTTACTGGATACTGCAGGTGTAAGTGGGGAGGGGAAGAACATCACCCCCATACCCCTAGTGTGTGGCCTTTTGGTTTGGTTTGGTTTTGTGCAGAACGTGAAGTGGCCATAGGTTTGCTACTCATTTTCAGGAACCCAAAATCAGATGAAGTTTCGTCCCTGTTTTCTTTTTTTTTTGTTTTTTGTTTTTTGTTTTTTGTTTTTTGTTTTTTGTTTTTTTGAGACAGGGTTTCTCTGTGTAGCCCTGGCTGTCCTGGAACTCTCTCTGTAGACCAGGCTGGCCTCGAACTCAGAAATCCGCCTGCCTCTGCCTCCCAAGTGCTGGGATTAAAGGCGAGCGCCACCACCGCCCAGCTCGTCCCTGTTTTCTTAACAGTCATTTGACTGGAGGCCCATCTGGATAGTCAAAGCAAGGATGGATACTAAACAAAAGTTTTGGGCTAGTAAGATATAATGTTTAATACTGATTCCTTCTGAGGGCGTCACCAGTGAGGTAGTTGTCCCCTTTGACATGTCTCAGAAAGCCCCAACACCAAGGAGTAATTCAAGGTGAGCACCTCTCTGTTAAACTGTTGGGGTCTTTCCAAGCAAAGAGTAGGTTTTGTGGTTCCGTATGAGACCTCAGGACAGCATATGACCTGACACCTCATTAAGATTCTAGTCACCCAAAGCAGGCCAGAGGGAGAATGTCTCTTCCATTCAGTCAGTTTCTAACTGTATTGTTACAATAGCCATCCATCAAGCCAATTATCATAGACCCTAATATAAAGAAAGATAACAGTTTACACGATTCATTGTGCAATCGTAGACAAATCACCAAAAGTTTCAAAAGACGAGTTCCAAGGTAGCACGAAGTTTATATTCCATTACTATACAAGCTACAATGAGATATCCCAAGCACTGCTATTTCTCTGTGTACCTTATCTCCATTCCCTACAGCTACTAACATACAAGTAAAGCACTTTGCCTGTCATACTGGCAAATCCCCAAATGGTTTAAAGACTCCATAGTGAGTCGGGCGGTGGTGGCGCATGCCTTTAATCCCAGCACTTGGGAGGCAGAGGCAGGCGGGTTTCTGAGTTCGAGGCCAGCCTGGGCTACAGAATGAGTTCCAGGCAGGGCGATCCAGAAAAACCCTGTTTCGAAAAACCAAAAAAAAAAAAAAAAAAAAAGACTCCATAGTGGCTCAAAAACCAAGGAACATCAGAAGTTAAAAAAGGGCTGGATGATGTACATAGTAGAGGATTGCAAAGTCGGTCATCAATGGGAGGAGAGGCCCTTGGCCCTGTGAAGGTTCTATGCCCCAGTGTAAAGGAATACCAGGGCCAGGAAGTGGGAGAGGGTGGGGTGGCAAGCAGGGGGAGGGGGGAGGAAACAGGGGTTTGTTCTTTGTGGTTTTGGGGGGGGTTTTTGGTCTGTGTTTGTTTGAGGGGAAACTGGGAAAGGAGAAATCATATGACATGTAAATAAAGAAAATATCTAATAAAAAAACTTAAAAAAAAAAAAAAAGAGGGCTGGATGGACTCAGGCACACTGGCTGGAGGAGCTTAAAGCTTGGCATTTGGGGCCTGAGAGGCCAAGCACTCCTTTCCCCTCCTCATCAACTCTAAGCAGAGAGCAATGGAGCACAGCCAATGTGGAGAGATAAGAAAAGTTCCTGGAATGAAAATGATTTCAGCAGCTGTGTGGAACCACCAGCCTCTCCTCCACACCCAGGCCTGGCTTGCTTGAATGGCTGATGCCAAAAAGATGTCTGTTATCCTGGTTCAGCTTGACAAAGTTGTAATGAGAGATGTTAGAGTAAAAGTCTTGGCTCTAACAGCTCCTAACAGCTCAGCTAGGCCACACATCCCCAGTATCCAGTTAAAGAGAGGAAGAATGCTAAAAAGCTGAGTGAGGTTTATTCAGTGTAACCAACCTGGGATAAAGGGGTCTGGGGTCATGCCCTCTACCCCACCCATCTTTTTAAAGGACCTTCAAAGCTGACTTGGGGACAGTAAAAGACAAAGTTACTGTGGGAGTTTTAAGGCTTTGGTTGTCTGCACTTTGTGAGAATCAGAAGTTAATGTAAGCCTAAATAACTGACATGGAGGAAACAGCTTCCTTCCGTGTGGGGTACAAAAGCTGAAAGAGACGGCAGTGGCTTTCCTGGTTTATATTAGATATATATTAAAACCACATTGTTGCACATAAAAATACCAATCACTTCTTCCATGTATTCCATGATTTCTATGCAGCAAATAAATTAGTAAATCTGTGCACTATTCCTAATAGGTATCATTAGTTCTTTCATTTTAAAGATAAGAAATTAACAGAACCAACTTAAGACTTTGGGATAACGTAGTGTAGAAACACATACTTGTTTAACCATTGTGCTGTACTGCCTCCTACTGGAAGGATGGTGGCCAGGAGTGAATCCTCACGAGAACAGGACTGTCCTTCACACTCAGCATGCCTTAATCCCAATTACTCTTTAAATTTAATTTATGGCTAAATTAGTGAACTTCTATGAGCTGATAATAATTAGCAATTAATATAGCCAAAACCTTTATAGCTCTGTGTCCAGTGAGATGCTCTGTATGTGACACATTCCCATTGCTGAAGTAATTCCATCTGATTAACTGGAAGCTTAATGCCATGTGATGTCAGAATACGTAGCAGCTTGCTTTGGTGAACCATACTGACCTTGCTGTTAGGGAAGATAGTACCTCTGACTGATTCTTGTTTTCACAGTAATGCCACTGACAAAGAAAAGGATGGGCTCAAACTTAAGAGTTATTCTCTGAAAAAAATTAATGGGGTCATAAAAATGGTCAACTATGTCAGATTATAGTTATGATGTTAAAGATCCCTTGATAGAAAGAAGCCATCGTTTTCTGATTTTGTGTTTGTTTTTTATAAATTAGTTCACAGTTGCGGTGTGAACTGTCTGTCCTTTCATCCTCTGGGTAACAGCCTTGTCACTGCCTCTTCTGATGGGACAGTTAAAATTCTGGATCTCGTAGAGGGAAGACTCATATACACACTTCAAGGACATACGGTATCAGTACTGAGATTTCTGTTTCCTAAGTGAAATAGACTTTAGCGTTCGCTTCATTTATTATATGCCTTTGTTATTTTTTAGTAGTAATGTTCATTTGTTGCCACTCCTGTAATTTGATTTTATTTTACTTCTAAGTTTTTAATCTCTAGACGCAATTCTTTAAAATACTGTAATTCTTCAAGACCAATGACTTCAGCTGTTCATGAAGAAACTACTCTTGCAGTCTCAGTGCAGACTGACTTGCTGGGAAGGTGGGAACTTCTTCTTCTCCTTTCCTCGTGCCCATGCTGTTTCCCTCTTGTGCAGAGGCTCATCCAGTGTTACCTGTACCAAGGCCATCACACCTGACTCATTCCACATAGTAATCCTAGAACACCCACTGGCCTTCCAAATAAGCCATATTCTGTTTTAACAAACTTACTGCAAGAAAGATGATGGTTTGGTTCTCATGTTCCTTATTCTTTTGTATTATCTCTCATTGGCTTAGAAGTAAGGGTAAGGAGATTGGTGCATTTTAAGTCTGTAAACTCTTCTCTTGTGTGTAAAAGTTCAAACTTGTAAACTTTTTAGAACAAATTCTTTCTTCATGCCTCAGGTGCCACTGGGAATTTTCTTTTAGGGGAGTTCAAGCTCTTCATATCTCAAAATAGAATGGGCTTTGTGGTCATTCTGCCTATCTGCTCTGCTTCTTCTACAGCAGGGTTAGAGTGAAGCCCAGCGAGCCCAGTACCCCACACAGGCACGTAAATTTGGGACAAATAAATACAAGCACTAATGATACCCAATGCTTGAGATATGAAGTAATACTACATAATTAGGAAAAATGATAGAGCGACATGCAGGAAAAACATTTAGCAGCACTTAGAAAAACACTACACACAGATTTCTCCTCTAGAGATAAAGTACTCGTAAAGCAGTAACAGGTGTCCTGGTTCTGTTTGCTGTGAGGAGAAACCCTGAGAAGCAGCTAGAGAGAGAAAGGGCTTATTTCCATGATAGTTACAGAGGGGCACAATCTAACATGGTAGGGAAGTCAGATAGCATGAGCATGAGGCCAGCCTATCACTATGCGTTGACTGTCTCGAGCAGGAAGAGAGACAAAGAGAGAGAAAGCAAGAAAGAGACAGTAGAGAAATGGAGAAAGCGACCGAGACATAGATACAGAGAGAGACAGGGAGATGAGAGACAGAGAGCCCAGAGAGAGGGGGGAGAGGAGAGAGAGAGAACCTGTAATGGAACCAGGTTATAAAACTGAAGCACATGCATAGTGAGACAAATCCTCCAGCAAGCCCCCAGGCGAGAAGTCCCATGCCTTTCCAGAAATCGCTACCAACTGGAGGTGAAGTGTTCAAATATAAAAGCCTGTGGAGGGAATTTCACATTCAAAGTACAACACGGGGTCTACTTGAATAAAGCAAAATGTTTTCTCCAAAACTTTGTATATCCATCTTTAAAAAATGAACAAATGTTACTATTTCAAGATGAGAAATAATTTCTTGTACTTGGTGGAGTGAAAGGTTATGTACCTTGATTCCATGCAAAGTACGGATATCCAACTTCTCAGGAATCGTCTCTTTTTAAGTGTCTTAATCTTAGAGAACTTGAGTAACTTCTCCACAGGCCTACAACTATTCCGTGGATTCCCAGTTGCTCATCCCCACAGTTGGAATACCGATATTTTTAACTCAGAGCTCTCCTCCTGCGTCCTGGCTCCCTGTTTCAGAAGAGCTCTCCGTGGAGCCTGTTATGGCAGCAAATGACCTGTTTTTGTATGGCCTCGGTGCTTGCTGTTCAGTTAACATTAGTAATTGGTTAACTCAAGCCAGGAAGCTGGAGGAGGTTTAATAAACTCTTACCAGCTTATACCTGAGCAGGCTTTGCTTGAAAGGAGAAAAGGGCCGTCCCTTCTTTTGCTTATCATCACTTGCTTGCCTTCCCACCTACTTGGGTTGCCTCTCCGTTAGTTCTCAGCCACCATTCCTCATTAGTGACTGGGCGTGTCCCTCAGACACTAGTCACTGCATAGGTTGCAGAGCGGGCACTCAGTCCCGTTGGCCACGAGGACGAAGCTCTCAGTGCTTTTCTCTTTACCTCCCTCGTGTCTTAGGGGCCTGTGTTCACTGTTTCGTTTTCAAAGGATGGAGAGCTGTTTACATCAGGCGGTGCAGATGCACAGGTTAGTACACCTTTGATTGGATTGCAAGACCTGATGAAGGCTTTGGCCTTACTTGGATGCTCATTGCTAGCTAGTTTGTATATGCTGAGATAATTACCGGTGGTTTTTTAAGCTTACTTAGTGAACGGTCTGTTGTCACATAGTTCAAGTTAGTTTTAAGAATTCTGTGTTTTCTGTTGCTATATTTTATACTAAATAATACATTTAGTTGACAACTGAGTGCCCAGTTTCAGTGTCTTTTTACCTGTTAGTGCCTAAGAGTTTGTCTATATATCTTGTTTCCTCAAATATTGAGCCTCCTGAGGCAAATCTATAAAAGTCACTCATAGCCAGATTATTAAATAAAATGAATGTTCAAGTCAAGAGCATAGTGTGTGGCTTTGGTGAGAAGCAGGGAGAAATATTTGAGTTTATAAAATATTACCTAATAAGAACTTTCGGGTTCTTGGTTTGCTTTGGGCTTGGGTTTGGAGGATATTTTGAATCAGGATCTCACTGTGTCTCACTGACTGGCCTGAAGTCACTGTGCAGACCAAGCTGTCTTCAAACATACGGTGTCCCGCTTGCCTCTGCCTCCCAAGTGCAAGTCCTGCCACTTCCAGCTCAAAACAGGAATTGTAAGTTGGGCATAAAGGCAGTTCAGAACGCTACATCTCCCTGCCGTGTTTGAGATACTGAGGAGAGCAGTCGGCGTGTGTGTCTCTACACACAGCCATTGTGACTGTTTGGGACAGTTCTGGATTTTGGTTTTTTAAAAGTCAGTTCTGTTGTTTTTATATGCAAGTCAGTAACTCTGACATTGTTGACTCTGCAGGTTTTGATCTGGAGGACCAACTTCACCCGTTTGCACTGTAAAGATCCTAAAAGAAACCTCAAGAGACTGCACTTTGAGGCCTCCCCACACCTTCTTGATATCTACCCACGGTCACCACATTCCCATGAAGACAGAAAGGAGACTATTGAAGTATGTTGTGTGCATGTGTCCTCCATGTTTATGGTCATGGTAGGGCTGTTAGTGAGCCCTGTGCTTAAAATTACAATGATGTCTATAAAACCAGGTGCTGCCCTTGGCAACACTTAGAAAAAGTCTGTTATTTCCACCAATAAAATAAAGCCATGGGTGCACAGTAGTGTGTGCTAATGTGAATATCGATTAGACTCACTTCTACATGGCTTGGAGATGGAGCTAAAAGTTATGTTGGCAGTAATAGAAATGAGTGATTAAATCCAAGGCTGCAGAGTGAGTTTGCTTCCTAGCCTGTCACTTTGGGGAGGCTGTTTGATTGCCATCATGAGAGTGGAACCGAAAGGCAAATGTTCTTATAACAAATATTGAAACAGGTTTCCAGAGACCTTTTATACCAAACAAATAAACCCCACCTATGAACATTTGTATAAAGTATTTAGTATTACATTTAATAATTGAGACTATTTTGTGTGTGTGTGTGTGTGTGTGTGTGTGTGTGTGTGTGTGTGTGCGCACGCCTCCTGAGGCAAATCTACAAAAGTCACTCATAGCCAGATTATTAAGTAAAATGAATGTTCAAGTCAAATGAACAAATGAATAAAATGAATGTATACACACACACACACACACACAAATATTTGTTGGAGTCTCACTTTATACAGTACCCTGGCCTTGATGTACCTGAACTTACCTTTACAGGCCTACAAGGTGGCTCACTGGGTAAAGGCACGTGCCACACTAAGCCTGACATGATCCCACATGGTGAAGAGAAAACTGACTGCCATACATTGTCCCCTGACTTAAACACTCGCATGCACACACACTCGAACACACACACACTCACATTCTGTTCCTAATGGAATAAAGTTTTGTATAGCTTATCTTTCTGGGAATGGTTTACTGGAGTCCCCCGTTATTTAGTACACTGGTCTTGATGTAGTTTGCCAGTGAACCCCCTCATTTCATCTCATTGATTGAAGTTTTCTCCCTTCCAAGAACAATTCTTTTACTTAGTCCTTAGCCCATGTTAGGCTCCTAGTCTGCCTCATAAGATTCTTTAAGTCTGCTTCTGTTCCAAGAGCTTCCTGCTCATTTGAGGTTGCTTTTTTTTCTTTCTTTCTTTCTTTTTTTTTTTTTTTTTTTTTTCTTGTCATTACAGAGCTTTGATTTTAGAGTATTTATTTTGCTTTCTTCTTTTTCTTTTTTCCCCACTAATTTATTTATTTATTCATTTTACATCCTGATCATAATATTTTTTTGTTTTGGTTTTTGCAAGGAGGTCTCATGTACTTAGACTGGCCTTGAACTCCCTGCATTCTGGAGGATGACCTTGAACTCCTAATCTTGCCACTGCTTGCCAACTGCTTCGATAACAGGCTTCTGCCACCAGCACCCCCACCCGAGTGCTGACTTAACACAGGGCACGTAGCCCACATCACTCCCAGTCCACCTTCTCCTCCCCAACTCATCGCCTCCTTGGCTTTGGTTTCATTACTCTCAGTCTTTCTCAGGCCTTTCTCCTACTCTCGCTTGAAACATACATACCTTATGCTCTGGGTGTTTCGCTTTCTTTGCTGCTTTTGGAGTAGGGCTCTCAGTACTAACTCAAACTGACCTCACACTCCTTATCCCCAAGTGCTGGGACTTCCATGGGTTCACTACCACACCTAGGAGATTGTTTCTTAAATTTTGTCTAACCTGGTTCAATTTGGGGATTTCTACTGTTGTTTCTTCTTAGTAGCATTGATTTTCAATTATTTTTTATAATTTTTATCCTTTTGGATAATCGTTGGAGTATTAAACCACTGTGCTTTGTTAAATGTTAATACTTACTGTGCCATCATCTTGTGAGTGCATATGTGAGTGTATGCCTACATGTGTGCCTATGTACGTGCGTGCGCAATCGTGTGTGTGTGTGTGTGTGTGTGTGTGTGTGTGTGTGTGTGATGCTGGGAAACCGGCCTGAGGCCTCTTACATGCTACAGAGACCCACCACAGAACTATATTCCTAGCCCTCATTTATTCTTTCATTCTTTGAACAAAGGAATATAATTTTTTAAAATAATTATTATTTCATGTGTATGGGTGTTTTGCCTGCATACACATCTGCGTACCATGCAGTGCCCTTAGAAGCCAGAAAAGGATGTCATATCCCTTGTGACTGGAGTTAAAAATGGATGTGAGCCAGAATGTGGGCACTGGGAATTGAACCCAGGACCTCTGGAAGAGGAGCCAGTGCTCTTAACCACTGAGCCATCTCTCCAGCCCAAGAAGACAATTTTTTTCCTCAGTTGTTTAGTTTTTAAGTGTATTTGTTGGCCTTTTATGATCATATATTCATACAAAGTAAATATATTTTTTATATTATATGTATATAATATATATACTTTTTTCTTGCCTATTCTTTTCTTTTTTTAAGATTTATTTATTTATTTTATGTATGTGAGTACATTGTAGCTGTACAGATGGTTGTGAGCCTTTGTGTGGTTGTTGGGAATTGAATTTTAGGACCTCTGCTCCCTCCGGTCGGCGCCACTCGCTCTGGCCCAAAGATTTATTTATTATTATACATAAGTACACTGTAGCTGACTTCAGACGCACCAGAAGAGGGAGTCAGATCTCATTACAGGTGGTTGTGAGCCACCATGTGGTTGCTGGAATTTGAATTCAGGAACCTTCAGAAGAGCAGTCAGTGCTCTTACTGACTGAGCCATCTCGCCAGCCCTGCCCTTTTCTTGTGTTACCAAAGTAGTGTGTTGATTTTTACTTTAGCATTTCTATGACTTAGCAGGGCTTGATCAGTGTGAAGAAACCTCCGGCCCTGTAATTTACCCAGCACCCAGCCAAGTGCTGTATAGTACAGCTACAGGTTCCCAGTTGAGTGGTATTTCCCTGGCATCGATCGTGCTCTCCAGGCCTAGAGACTCAATCCATTTCCTCTGTGATTCACCATCAGCTGTGGTCCATTTTAGAGAGCTAGACTTTAAAATGTCAACAAGTTGACTGACTAGCTTGCTCTAACTCTTTAGCTGAGAGCCCCGAAACCAGTTCCTTTGTGTGGTTCGGTCAGGATGACCCCGGCTGCACAAAGACACTCTCTGCTGTACTTTTCACATGTGCACCTACATCTCATTAAAAGCTGCCTTTTCATTATGTAACTAGAGGGCAGCTGTACAGCACCTAATTCAGAGAATATGCCTGAACGTTTTGCTTGGCCCTGAGGGGGTTGACCTTGGGTGCCCAGTTTAAATCACCTGTAGGTGCTCATAGCTGTTTGAGTTAACTGTCTGGTATAACTGACTTTGGAAAATACTTCCAGATGCTGAGCCAGAGAAGTAAAAGGATTCTGTGTATAAACTGCCAATCATCTCATTTTAAAAATAAGCTCACAATAAAGCAAAATATAATGTTTTTTGTACAAAGTATATTTTAGCATTATAAAAAAAGTCATTGGATATCAAGTTATTTTTAAAGTCTTCACATTAGTGAATATAGATCCCTTGAAGAAAGAAAAAACTGCTTAATTTAAAACTAAACCTGTCACATAGATGTGGTATAGATTAGGAGAGGAATACTGTGCTCACTTATGATAAATTATGCTTTAAAATAATTCTCTTTCAAAGCTTAAGGAAGGTACACGTCCATTAAAACTAAAAACATTCTGTGTTCAAAATTTTTTAAAAATATAAAATTACTTCTTTTTAACAAATAGAATTGAAGTAATTTCCCTTCTTTTTGCAGTAGCCATGAATGTTTGATTTTTGAGTTTAGAGCAGTATAGACTCCCTATGATTTATATCTTATTATGTTTTCTTAGCCTTCTGTGTGAAACTATTTGGCCTTTGCAAATACCACTGGCTTGCTAACTTTAACTGTCTTATTTGTATGAAGGTATGAAACTCATTAGAGTCTCAGATTTTGGCTACTGCCAACCAGATGTATAAATTACTAATCCTTCACAAATAAAGGGAATGACAGCCAGATTGTTCTGTAAATCCACCAGAGGAAGCCACGAGAAAAAGGCATGGAGCATAAAGCCTTGCTGTGTGAACACCCCTCTGTGTCCCTTCCTTGGTCTACAGACAGACATGTTGCTGCAGCCCTCCATCCTCATTATGGTTAATCGTGAGAGCACTGTCTTTCCATGTTGTTGGGAAGGGCAAGTTTTACACAGGTGTCTTCCCCTCGCCTATTTGCATTAATAGTAGTAGTTTATGTCAGCATCCTCAGCCTGCCACAAGAGAGAACGGCACCATACTGCTCCAGGAAAAAATGCTGTCCCTTCAAAGGATATTCATATTACATTTGAATGGTACTGTCCTACGTAGCCCAGTCTACTTCTCTTTTCATATTTGGAAGGTGTGGTGGCTTGAATATCCTTGGCTCAGGGAGTGGCACTATTTGGAGATGTGGCCTTGTTGGAGAATGTGTTCTTGTGTGGGTGGGTTTTGAGACCCTCCTCCTCAGTCTTCTTCTGTTTGCCTTTGTTCATTTCTTTTATCTATATGAGTGCTCTATCTGTATTACACCTGCATCTCAGAAGAGGGCATTGGATACCATTAGAGATGGTTCTGAGCCACCATGTGGTTGCTAAGAGTTGTACAGGACCTCTGGAGGAGCAGTCAGTCCTCTTAACAGCTGAGCCATCTCTCCGGTCCACTCCTGTTTGCCTTTGGAACAAGATGTAGCACTCTTAGCATCTCCTGCACTATGCCTGCCTGGTTGTTGCCGTACTTCCCACCTTGATGATAATGGACTGAACATCAGAACCAGTAAGCCAGCTACAGTTAAATGTTGTCCTTTATAAGAGTTGCCTTGGTCATGGTATCAAACCCTAACTACGACAGTGGGAAACCCAGAAAGCCTCCTAAGAGAACATGATAGATCCTTGTGAGATTAGGGAATCATATAGTTATTATAGACTTACAGAATATTAGCAGGGATAGCAGTTAAGTCAAAATCATTAATGAAATAATTATCTTCATTGCTTTCAACTTCAGAATGGCCACTTGAATAGCAACATCATCTGTAAATTACATATGGAATTCTATGTTACTTAGCAGGACAGAACAATCTTTTTATATAACTAAATATTTATGGTAGCCTGACCATGACTCACTGGTGAAAATTCTGTCATGATGAATAGAAATCTTCAAATCTTAGATCATGATTTTATGTTAGTCTGCTAATAAGGTTAAAAACATTACCATTGAGGATGAAGATATGATTGCCTGTCTACCAGTTCTGTATTTTAATTCTAGCTGAACTATATACTTACATTGTTTTGGGTCACTTACATGACACTAATAATAAGAAGAATACCTAAGCCTATACAGTATTTTCCCATTTTACATCAATGATTTAATAATGCTGCATTGAAATTCAGTAATGTTTTTATCCACATGAGAATTCAGGTGAGTAGATGCTGAAGCTAGTGGCTGGCAGTGCCCGAGCTGCAGCCCTGGCACCCAGGCTCATTGTGCAGCTCTGCCCATCTCTTGCAGTGCTTGGGTTTAATAAGAGTTGTAATCTGGCCCTGTCAGCAGACAGTGACATGTCTCTGTGCGGGAGGTCCTAGCTTTAAGGGCTGTGTAGTCTAGGGAAGCATCCCAGACTGTGTTCGTATGGGTGTTCTTGAGCTCCTCCGTGGTACAGACCCTTAGGTTGGTGGTAGGGGGTGGCTACCTTCAAGATTCTAGACAGCCTTCTTCTCATTCGTAACTCTCCATTGCCCCCCTGTTCGGGAAATAAGAGCCCAGCCCTGAATCTGTTCCATGTCAAAGCCACTTGGTTTATGAGCAGCCATTGTTCTTCAGTGTAGTAAAACACTATTAGTTACATAAATTACAAACTCGTAGGAAGTCAACGATTTTCTGCCCGAGAGGCCTATTCTTTCCTGGTTTAGGACTTAGACTTTCTGAGCACTTTCTGTTTTGGGAGCAAAGCCAAGTTGGTGAGCTTCTCTATATCTACACTAGGTGGCAGTAGAGAGAAGACTACCGTGTCTCTCTGGCCCCTCACCTAAGAGGAAAAAACATCAAGTTGGCCCAGGTACCTCCTCTTCACAGGGACTGATGAGGGTGTTGGTTTTCTGTTGGAAAATGGCCAGAAGTAAGAAGTGTTGGCCAACTGGGCCAGCTGTCCCCCATTTACTGTGTCTTACAGTCAGGCACCTCCACTGTCATACAGTGGACTGTATTTTTTTTTATTCAAGACAAGGTTTCTCTGTGTAGCCCTGGCTGTCCTGGAACTCACTCTGTAGACCAGGCTGGCCTCGAACTCAGAATCCACCTGCCTCTGCCTCCCAAGTGCTAGGATTAAAGGCAGGCACTACCACTGAGTGGGCTGTATAATTATAAGATGTATTTCTAAAATGACAGCTAGGGGACTAAGCATGGTGGCACATGTGCCTGTAATCCCAACACTTAGGAGTCAAAGGGAAGGGGACTGAGAGTGAGGCCAGCTTGCAGTACATACCCCTGGTGAGCTCGGTTCCCAACACAAAACCAGGCCAGCAATCGACCTCAGCGGGTAAAGGTATTTGCAGCCCAGCCTGCCAACCTGAGTCCACTCCCTGGGATCCATGAGGTAGAAAGAGAGATCCAAATCTCACAGACTGTCTTTCAACCTCCACACATGAACCATGGTGCAATCCCATAGGTAAGTGTGCATGTACTCACACATACAAATATAGAAATCTAATCATCGTAACTACAGCAGTGCCCCTCAAACCTGAGTGCTTTAAATCCATCAGTCAATCTGCTCTTTCTTGCCTGGGGCTCAGCCCACAGTTAGAGCAGTGTCCAGTGTCTCTCCCAAATGGGTATCTCTAAAGCACTTAGACTCCAGCCTCATGGTTTTCCCAAATTTCTTTGTAATCTGGCCTTTGTCATATCCAGTCTGTTTCTGTCTTTTTTCTGTCCTGTGCATTTGCTCATTGGTACCATGGCGATGCTTGGCCGGTATGGAGGGAAGTTCCATCTCACCCTGTCTCTATGACTTGTTTTCTAAAGTGTATTTTGTTTTTATTTTGGTGTTGAGAAGCTGTGTTAAGCTGTGTTTCCTTTCTAAAGTCCTTTGTCGCTAAGCAGTCAACTAGAGTTTTCTTCTGGCCCTGAGTGTACCGAGTGCTGTCCCGTTAGTCCTGCATTCTGGGTTCTCTTTGGCTCTCTCCTTTGAACTGAAGATGATTGCATTTTTATTTGGTTTGCCTTGGGGCCTTTGAATTTAGAAGTAACTTCCCTCAGAGGTGGTCATCGATCCAGGAAATCATTCCCGTTTCCCTGTAATTTTACTGCATACATATTTTCAAATCTTTAACTAAATGCTGTTTAGCTTTGAATGGTCAGAAAGTCTTGGGTAAATGAGGTTGTATTGAGTATGTTTTCCTGTAATTTGCCTTTTTATTTCATATAAAAATCCTGAGATGCATATATAACATGAACTGACACATTTATATGATATACAGGGCTGTGTTGTGTCTCAGTGACTTTACCTCACAGGCAGTGTCTACAGTGTAGTTTAACGTTGGTTACAAAGTGCCGCGCACACTGCTGATGGAACGAGCACCCTGGTGTTTGCAGTGTATTTCTTTCCATTTTCACTTTTCCCATGAGTGGTGCTGCAGACCACCTTCTTAATGACTTTTTCAAGGCGAGCTCATTAGCTGTTAGGATTTCATTTCTGTAGATTTTTCATGGGATTTCTGTTTTCTACATTCCCGTGTATAAGCTTGTGTATAGATTTTAGATATTCGGCCCTTTCAGTACTCAACATCATAATGATCCTCACAGTGACCAGCTCTCCCACAGCCGCTGTGACCGATCACAGGCGCGTTCCCCCTGCTTGCAACTTTAGCTTTTCCTGGTTTTCATATGCTGTTCTCCACCTCTGGTTGGAATAATGACTGGAATTATTTGTTCTTGCTGCTTTTACCGTGTGATCATCACATTTGAGTTCTACTTATCTCCTGCCGACCCTTCCTAGCTGGGATCTGTGTACCTAGCCAGTTTTTAAAACAGTCCATCATCCTTCTCTATAGATAGATGCCATTGAATCTTACTGTGTTTGTTTCCCACCTATACCTCGTCCTGCTTCCAAACCATCCATAGTACAACTTTCTGTTTACTTGAAACTTTCAGGTCAATGAAGTCTTAGTCTTTCCCATGAATTCCTGGTAGATTTTCTTCAATTTTATAGTATTATACGTGCTCTTTCAAAACTGTCCATATTTTAACTTCATGTTGAAATCCACATGGGTTTGTGTGTTGAGTGGGGCTAGCAGGGCTCTCAGGTTCTTTGGTGGGACTGACGACTCAGAAGTAGATTCTGTTTGGTTCTGCATTGGTAATCACTGCGTTTTTAAAGTGAAAGTTTATTATCTCCTCTCTGATTCTTACATCTTAACATTCTATTTCTTTTTCTTGTTTTAATATACTGGCTAGGATATTTTCCGCATCTCTTGAGGTGGGTCTTTCTGTTTTAATATTCCTCTGTAAGTGAATTACATTGCTTTTAAGCTGTAAAAATGATCATTTCTTGCTTAAGTTCAACATTGTCAATATCATGTATGTTGGTAGGTTTAGTGAAGGCATATTTTGCCAATATTTGTGCCCTTATCAATGAGTATATGATTTATTTTTAGAATATGTTATAAATACTTTGTTTCTTTTTTACAAATAGTATTGGTTCCTTATGATAGAGGATATCACATTAACTTATTTTATGTGTGCACACAGATTAATCCAAAACTTGAAGTAATGGATTTGCAGAATTCTTCTCCCCCAGTTGTGGATGTCCTTTCTTTTGATTCAACCACAGTAAGTTGTTTTTCTTTAACTTAAGCAATGTTAAACCATTTATCACAGTCTATTTCCTTACAAAGTGTAAGAGTCAGAGCTAACCTTGAGCTGGGAGACCCAACAGGCCAGCACAGCCAGGCTGTGCACCTAGTCATTACAAGTTCCTAAAAGGCCACCAGGGGGAGCAGCAACCATTTCCACAACAGTCTTGAAGCCCTTAAACTCAGTTGACTCTACCCTTCCTGCTCCCTGTCCCCCATCCCCTGCCCCCTGCTCCCTGTCCTGGGGTGCTACAGTGCTGTCACAGAGTTCACTGCCCTAAGAATGGCAGTTCCTCCACTTTATTTGTTATTAACTTGATGGGTTATCCAAAAATAAAGTATCCCTAATGCTTACAATTTTGTTTATAAAAATTATCTATATATTTTATATTTGAAGCGCCTGAAGGCTTCAGAAACAGCTTGCGCCTTCTACCTTCTGAGTCTGCCCTCTCTTCTACACAAATCCCAGTAGCCCTACTGATGAGCACAAGCCCTGCTCTAAGAGCAGAAAGAACAGCATTGCCTTTGCTGACACTGCTGCTAAGCTGTCTGTTTAGTTCAGTATTGTGGGTAAAATTTTAAAGAAACACAGCCTGACATATAGACTCGAGTGGATGCCAAGAAGAGAATCTAGTGCAAAGGAGTGCTGCCTGGACCCAGGAAGTGCTCCAGTTCTGCAGCTGTGAAGGGTCCTCTCAGCGTTAGTGCCCAGCAGAGAACGTTCTTCTCCGAGAAGAAGCAGTAACAAGAGCCGCATGGTAGCAAGCAGGGCCATGTTATGAAAGGGAAGGCGGGAGTCTGGTGGAGCTGGTCTGTGCACTACAGTGCTCACATCTATAACCCATCAACATTTCTGCACGAATGAGTGACTTGTCCAATTAAATTTAACTAAACATTAGCTAGCTATCTAAACCTTGGAACAATGCTCTCCCTATAGTTAGTCTTCAATGAATTTGACACAGCCCATGCCACTGACCTTATATATCCCAGTGAGCTGACTTTGTGTCCTGTAGATAGGTAGCTTGGGACGTAACCAGCAGGCTGAACTTTAGTGCCTCTGACCTAGAAACTATCTCAGAGTTTTTGTTCTACTTTTTGAGGCACGCTCTCCCTGCCAGTACCCTTGAAGCTTTGCAAAGACTCATGACTTGGGGCTGGAGAGGTGGCTCATCAGTTATGAGCACTGAATGCTTTTCCAGAGGTCCTGAGTTCAATTCCCAGCAACCACATGGTGGCTCACAACCATCTGTAATGGGATCCAATGCTCTCTTCTGGGGTGTCTGAAGACAACGACAGTGTACTCACATTAAAACAAAAAAACAAAAAAACAAGTTTGCTGTGAAGGTGGACCTGTCACCAGCTAGAGAGCAAAAGAGTACAAGAGTACTTATCCCGTGAAGATAACCCAGAGGAACCAGAATCAGATAGTTTATGTGGTATTTGTGGGACTTTGATGAAAGAGTATCAGCCATCCACAAGAGAGGAGCACTACGTAGAACAGTCAGCCATCCACAAGAGGGGAGCACTAGCCTGAGTAATGTGAAACTGCCTTTTTGTAACAAAGCCAGTCGAACGCCAGTGACTTCACTTTACAAGAAAGATTTCAAGGAATGACTTTTAAAGTAGCAATGCCAAACACCGTGGCACATTCTAACTTAGAATTCAGGAACCAGGGGCAGGAGGGCTCTGAGTTTGAGGCTACCATTAATTATATAGAGACTGCAAATGACAAAGGGCTGGGAATGTGTGCCTATAGTAATTTGCCTGGCACATAGAAGCTACACTAAAGTGAATCTTAGCTAAGTATCTCTCTATGAAGAAGAAATTAAGGCATGCAGTGTGACCGTTGGTATCTTTATGGCTTGCACTTCTGTCTCTAACGCCTGATGGAAATTTTGATATAATATTTGGGTATCAAAATCAGTTGTTACCAATCTGTGCGTTTAAAGCTTGCTTACACCCACCTGCAGTGTTTCTCTGCAAAAGGTTAGTGCTGGCTCTCATATAGATATGCTTTTAGAAGGTTTGTCTTCTCAGACACCTTAATGGTTATTTTGGTTATATCAAGTCACTCATAGGTTTTTGGCTTGTTAAAGAATCTTTTCTTTAGGATTCTGGTTTGAGTCTTACTGTTGTCATAGAAACGGACCATGGTCCTGCCATCACACTTTGAATCAGAGATGGTTAGGATATAGCTCAGCAGTTGAGGTTTGGCTAGCATGCTTGAAACCCTGAGTTCCATTGCTAACACGGGCATTTATACACAGGCATTGAGCATTTGCCATCTATGATGTGGATACACAGGGTAGAGTATTCCAGATTCGCTTTGCCACTCTCGTCAGATAGGAATGTAATTGAAGAAGTTTGTTGGAACTAAAAAGATAGCGCTGTCTGTAAAGTGTGTACCGTGTGAAAGGGAGGGTCTGAATTCCCAAAAACTGTGTATAAAGCTGGGCATGGTGGGGAGAGCCGGCACTCCTAGATGAGGAGAGCCTAAATATGAGGATCCTTAGGGCTCACTGACTAGACAGTCTTGCCTGGTTGGCAAGTTCCAGGCCAGTCAGAGACCTAAACTCAAAAGACAGAGTGGATGGCTTTCCAGAATCACACCTGAATTGGACCTCTGGTCTCCACATTTACCTACATAAGCTACCTACAGGCATATACATACTCAGTACACACACACACACACACACACACACACACAAAGAAACCTGTTACCTTCAGATAAATTATAATCTTAAGGTTTGTTGTTGGGTTTGAGTTTTTTTGGTTGTTATTGTTGTTTGGGATTTTTTGTTTGGTTTTGTTTTCTTTCTTTCTTTTTTTTTTTTTTTTTTTTGTCTTTTGTTTTTTCTGAGACAGGGTTTCTCTGTGTAGCCCTGGCTGTCCTGGAACTCACTCTGTAGACCAGGCTGGCCTCGAACTCAGAAATCCCCCTGCCTCTGCCTCCCAAGTGCTGGGATTAAAGGTGTGTGCTACCACCGCCCAGCTAATTTCTTTTTTTTTTAAGACAGGGCTTTTCTATATAGCTCCAGGCTGTCCTGGAACTCTCTCTGTAGACCAAGCTGGCCTCTAACTCAGAGATCCCTCTGCCTCTGCCTCCCAAGTGCTGGGATTAAAGGTGCACACCACCACCCACAACTCAGCCTTACGTTTCAATGTATCAGTGTTATTATTTGTCCTGCAAGTAGATGAAGAAACTGAAGTCAGCACTCTCATGGTTGTCCCTTGGGTTGCCAAAACTCTGGATTCTTTTCCAAGAGCGGAAACAGAGTCTTTTTCTCTATCCTGAGCATGGCACATAGTGGAAATATAATTATGTCTTTCTTTAGAGTTGGAGACAGCATCCAGATCAAATCAATTGTTTATAATAAACTGAGAAGTTAAAGTTACATTATAGAAAAAAAAATCCCAGAATGTGCAGTTCTTTAAACCATTAGCCAAAATAAAGGCAGGCTACACAGAGAAGCCTCGCAAGGTGCTCCCTTGAGGTGGCTCAGCAGCACCCACCCTGGGCAGGCAAAAGTAAGACAACAGCAGAGGGAACACATGACAGCTTAAGAGTTCCCATGTCCTGGGGGGGGCGGGCGCGGGGGGGGGGGGGATGGAGGGGAGGACCGGTCAAGGAAATGTTGGTGAGGGCTGTGTTCCTAAAGAGATTATCATTCACCTGGAGAAGACAAGAGAAGACTTTTCCCAGAGAAATCAGCTCTTAGCCTGAGCAGAGATGGGTAGGGTTTGTTATTGTTATTTTTGTTTGTTTGTTTGTTTGTTTTTAAACTGGAATGTTTCAGGTACAAAAGCAAGATTTAGTATATTCCTTTAAATTCTTTGAAAATGTGTACCATGATAATAAAATGCACAGTAATCTCCTTCTGATCTCTTTCTCCTCCTTGCATCTTGACCCTGTGGCCCCCACGCCCATGCCGACATACTGTCCCTGCCTTGTTCCTCCCTCCCTGAACTGGATTTAGAGCTGTGGGTGACCTTAAACTTGTGATTGTCTTGACTTCTTAGCCTTTTTCCTCCACACAAAGCA
>JADRCD010231462.1:0-16987 GCA_019843815.1 Montemys delectorum
GCTTGGCTTGTGACTCTGCAGGTTTGGACCACCCTGTCCCACTGGAGTAGCTTGTCTGTTGAGCCAGCCTAGGATGTGGCCTTGCAAGTCTCTCTTGACATCTCTCCTGCCCATGGTTTATTTATCTCAGTCACCTCACAGCTCTAAGGGGCTTTAGCTTCCCTGCTGTGTCAATCAGTTAGAGTGAAGTTTGTTTCTGGTGATTAAACCCTGACTCAGGAGGCTTCAGGCTGAAATTTGGAAATTAGCTGCAAGGTGCAGAATCTGGTTAGGTTTTTTTTTTTTGTTTTTTTTTTTGTTTTTTTTTTTTGTTTTGTTTTTTTAACTTGAAGAGTTGAGAAACCATTTTTCTTTGAAAATTAAGCATATTGGACTTGTTTCCCACCCTGGGTGGAAATGTTCTATCGGGGTGTTTCTGTTAGATACATGATTAGAGAAAAACTCCAACCTTACATAAAAAGGGATGTTTTTTGAAAAGCCCTTGATTGATGAAAAATATTTGCTTTTTAAATCTCATTGTATTTTGCATACTACATAATCTCTTTGTGAATGTAACATTCCAATTGGGGAATTTTTAGAAATCAAGTTGCACATTGAGTCTCCTTTTCAGCTCCAGACAGCCCCTGTTTTGAGCTTGTAAACACCCACCCCATCCAGTGAACAGACTAGAGTCTACTTGTACGCAGCCATCAACTAGAGGCTGTTCACACACAGGGAATTGTCTTTGCTGTTTTTGACATTGGCTGCACGCCTTTATGCTGTGGACACCCTGGTGCCTACTCTTGTGTGTGCTTGTGTGTGTGTGTGTGTGTGTGTGTGTGTGAATTAGCTGTCGCGTGCAGAGTTCTTTCCCTCCCCCCATAGCATTTCACAGATCAGATCTGACAAATTCTAAAAGGGGCACAGTAACTCACTAGTACATCATTTATTTCTACCAAATCACCCATAATAGTCTCAGCAATAGGATGAAAATCATTTCTAAGAGTTTTTTTTTTTTTAAATGTGCTATCAATTCCAGTGTTATTCCACAATGGATAATCAGACGTACAAACACGGCAAAGCTTTAAACCAGGGCTTTTGACATAATAAAATGTGACAATGTCTGAGAGATGTCTCTTTGCTTTCTTTACTGCCTCTGATCTTGTTTTTTATGGGCTTTCTGTTTGTGCGAGTGTGTCTCAGCCTTTGGATGTTTTTCTTACCCTTTCTCTTTGGCTCTCTTTTTAAAATGTTTGTTTTTGACCTATACTGGTTTGTTTGTTTTTATTATTATTATTATTATTATTATTATTAATCATGATTAGTTGCCCATTTGTCTTCTAAGAAGAGAGATAAAGGGTGTGGATGTGGGTGGGCGGGGAAATGGGAAGGGCCTGGGAGGAGTTAGGAGAGAATGGTAGTCAGAATATATAATGTGAAAAAACATCTGTTTTCAATATAGGAAGGTTGAAGAATTATTTGCAGTCTTGAAGTGTGGCATACTGAACATCCCTGGAAAGTACCACACAGAATCAGAAAAGTAATGAGTGTCTGTGTACTTGGTGAGAATTTGTCGATAGCTTCCTTCGGTCTCAGTAGTGTGTACTTTCTTCTGTCGGGGGGGGGGGTAGCGATAACATCTGTTCGTGCTCTGAATCCTCAAAAGTTGACTCCTTTTTATGTTTCTGAAGGTTTAGTCACCTACCCAAGTTGGACACCACAGGCTGCTCTAATCACTACTTGCCGGAAGGCAGAGTATTGTAGATGCGGTCTCATCTAGGAGATACGCATGTTAAACATGTTGCCTACAACTCTGAGCTCAAAGCTGTGTCTGAGGGGTGACAGATGCCATGGCTGATATTGTGTCACACAGCCGACTCACTAGGGTCTTTGGGAATGAGGCAAATTAATCTAGGAGATGGAGTGATTCTTTCATGGACTAAGCGCAAGCTGTTAATAAAACCACTTTTATCAAATGATTTTGGGTAGGATTTGCAGATCAGTTTTATATTCTCTAGAGAGATTGGGAAAGGCAGAGTATCCTCTGGCTCCGTTAGGATGAGTTATTTGTGCTAAAGTGTTTTAGGGAAGAAAATAACTCTAATAATCAAACATTACTGTTTAAGAGATGCTTCGGGTCGAACCTGATATCCTGTCACTACAAACAAGAATGTGCATCAAGTATTGAACTCCTGTATTTTCCATTGTGAGCCTAGTCAGCCGGGTGGTGGTGGCACACACCTTTCATCCCAGCACTTGGGAGGCAGAGGCAGGAGGATTTCTGAGTTCAAGGCCAGCCTGGTCTACAGGGTGAGTTCCAGGACAGCCAGGGCTACTCAGAGAAAGCCTGTCTCTAAAAACAAAACAAAACAAAAAACAAAAAACAAAAAACAAAAAAAAAAGTATTGAACTCCATTCGTTAAACCCAGGTTCTTCTAATTCTGAAAACTAGGGACATTTGAATCACACTGAAATATGGTGATGGCTTTTGTCCCAGCCCAAGACATTCTGTATGTTCTGGTTTCCTTTTGTTGCTGTGATAAAACTCTCTGACCAAAAACAACTCGGGAAGAAAGGGTTGATTTGGCTTACATTTCCAGGTCATACTTCATCTTTGAGAGAAGTCAGGGCAGGAGATCAAACCAGAATCATAGAGACAGGGTCATGGAGGAACACTGTTTGATGGTGCTGGTTTGTTTGTAGGCCTGTGCTTAGCTTGTTTTCTTCTTACACGGCCTAGAACCACCTGGTTGGGATGGTAGTACGTACAGTGGGCTATTGTGCATCAATTAACAACTAAGACAATATCCACATAGATATGCTCACAAGCCAGATGTCTGTAGGCTATTGAGCTGAGAGTGTGAGCTGACCACATTCACCAAGGGTCTTATTAGCATAGCTTTGAGGAGCTTCAACATTGGTTGGATTGGGTTTGGAGCTCCTCAGAGTTATATAGGGAGGGTCCCTTTTTCCATAAAAGTGGATAAAAGTGACATTCCCAAGATGGGTGGATGGCGGGTTAGGAGGTGGCTTGTCAAGGTGTGAGGCCCACTAGGATGGACAGACTGAAACATGGCTTGTAAAATTGGATTGTTGAGGAGAGAATGCCTTGATGGCTCAGCTGATATTTAATTTAACAAGCTAATTGAGTGACAATTCAGGCTTGTATTTTAGGAAGACAATTTACCATCCAAATCATTAAGACAAAAGAAATGAAAGGTGGCATCTGACTTTGGGATGTGAACAGCATGGGTGATGGGATGAACAAAGCTATCTTCTTTTCAGATATTTGGCAAAAAAAACCACGGAGGGTTTTTTTTTTTTTTTTTTTTTTTGAATGTTCAGAGATGATAACAGCAAACTCTCCTAAAAGTAAAAGTATGTGGATTACAATGTATCACAATTTTCATGAATAATTGATTTTACTTTGAAAGAACAGTAGATCCTCAATTTCCTCCCTGTTTTGAAGAAAAACACATGGAAACGAGTCAAGGGTAGAATTACTGTATTCCATGGGAATTATCTTATAGCTGGGATTTTATATCTGTCCTCACCTGAGCTAACTATAGACCATGTACAATTTAAAGGAAATCTATCTATCTATCTATCTATCATCTATTCTATCTATGTATCATCTATCTTTATTTGTCATGTATCAATCATCTATCTATCTATCTTCTACCTAATTTTAAGGATATTTTTTATTTTCTTACCTCTGTGTATGTGTGAGTCTCAATGCATGCATGAGTTCAGTGACCTGATGAGGTCAGAAGAGGGTGTTGTAACCCCATCCCTACATCTAGCGATATAGTTGGCTTTGAGCTGCCTGATTTGGATGATGGGAACCAAACTTGGGTCTTCTGGGAGAGAAATGCATGCTCTTGAACCCTGAGACACTTCTTCAGCCCCCTGCATCTCTTAATATATCTTTGTAGGTATTCCTTTTTGCAGGCCCTCTTTGGCCAGATTGGAAAGTTCTTCAAGGCAGAGAATCCGTCATCTTTTTGTTTTTGTTTTTCCTGATATTCTACAGAGTATAGATTTAGATCCTAATATAATTTTGTTAAGCCCACACGACTTTTACTAGAGATGATGCAAGTATTGGTTTTAGGACACTGGGATAAAATATATGAGCCATAGGAAAGTATGCAGAGTCTTGTCGGCCTTTAGCTTGTTTTTTTGTGACTAAAGTGTTTCAGGAACATAACTATTCTTCATTTCCAATTGTGACCTCAGCAGAGCTGAGTAGAGGTAACAAAAAACATTTGGTCCTCAAATATATAAATAGCTTTCTATATTAGCAACAGAAGGATTGCTCATCTCTAGAAGAGTCCCTCCCACCATTTGCAGTGATGTTCTAAAAATAAATTATCCAAGTACCTATGCACTAAATGAAGATCCAGTTTGTGTTTTACTTAATATATCTTTTGTGTTTTCAGCTACCTGGCTAGAAGTTTCAACACGAAGATTTAACTTCATTATGTTTGCATGTAATCTTAGCCTCTGCTATCTATTAGCCACCCTATTTACTCATCACTGATGTCTATGCAACACTCACTCTGCCATCTATTAGCCAGCCTGCTTACTCATCAATGATGTGTATGCAATACTCACACTATGACCAGGTAGTGACAGAGTCAAAGGTCTTCACATGTGTAAAGCTTTTGTTATATGAAAACAGTTGCACCAGGCAGTGGTGGCACACGTCTTTAATCCCAGCACCTGGGAGGCAGAGGCAGGCAGATCTCTAAGTTCAAGGCTAGCCTGGTCTACAGAGTGAGTTCCAGGACAGCTAGGGCTACACAGAGAAACCCTGTCTCGAAAAAAACAAAAAGAAAACAGTTGCTACTTAAGTACAAGTTTATGTCGTCTGTCTGTCTGTCTGTCTGTCTGTCATTCTGAACTGCTGAACTGTGTGGACTTCAGCACCACTTTATAGATCATGAAGAAATAAAGAATTATAACAAGTTATAATTCTTTAAGTTATAATTGTTCAAGACTGCACAGTTAAAATAGCAGGGAAGAGAGATGTTCACCAGTTCTAAGAGAGGTGGAAGGGCAGTTATTAAATGGATTCCGAAGAAGACTTGAGTGTCGATTTGAGAATCTAAAATTCTAATGCCTATTTTGCTTATGACTCATATTTGATTATGTAACAGTTTACATGGGGGGTCATACACGCTACAAACATGAAGGCATTTAAATTTCAGGAGAATCTTAGGACATAGGCATGATCATAATTAATATTTTGAGACTAAGGAGTTCTAACATGAAGAATCTCAGCCTTCTTACACTTCAGTTGCTTTCTTCCATAAAAATGCTAGAAATATCTGGGTGGTAGTGGTGCAGGCCTTTAATCCCAAGGCAGCACTTGGGAGGCAGAGGCAGGCAGATTTCTGAGTTCGAGGCCAGCCTGGTCTACAGAGTGAGTTCCAGGGCAGCCAGGGCTATAGAGAGAAACCCTGTCTTGAAAAACAAAAACAAAAACAAAACAAAACAAAACAAAAAAGCTAGAAATATAAATCCAATGTTAATGAACATCCAGCATCCAGCTGAGCTTTAGGGGAATGGAGATCACCAGAAAAAAAAAAAGCCCAAAAAACCCAAAACCCCAAAAACAACTCACTGAATCAAGCAGTAACCATCAACAAAGGTGTTTCTCATTCCTCAGCACTCCAGAGTATGAAGTAGGGTAATTGCCTTAGAGAAACATGTGCACACTCCCATCCTATAACCTCGTAGGGATGAGAATTTGTTGTATAATCTAAAAATGGTCTGAAATCTCCAAACTCCGGATGGAAGAGCTCATTGTTTATTAAAGGCTTAACCATGGACGTTTTAGCCTGTAAATCAACTTACCCTTTCTTCTCATTTCTTTTCAAGAAAAACAAAAATAGCCACGAGTCATGTTTAAAAATATCTAGAACATTCTTTAATCTAAAGTCTCCTTTGTTTGAGTGGGCATGTGTCAAATATAATAAGGTGGAATTTTAAACTTTACCAGAATTTAAAAAAAAAAAAAATCATGGTGAATCCTTCGGCATGAGGTTGACTTCAATCATGAAGTAAAGGATTTTCTCCCTGAATTCCTATGACTGGGCACAGAGGAGCCTCTTGGGGTTCTGCCTCCAACAGTGATTGTTATGTTGGGAAAAACACCACCCCGAGATTATCATCACTCCCTGGGAGCAAAAAACTAGGGGAGGTGGAAATATTTACATTCCGGTGTTCTCCAGGAAGTCAGAGGTATTGACTGCGTCCAATGGCGGCTGCAATCATGCCAAGTCTCACATCCTTAGTGAGGGAACACTGGCAAGGCAGATTTAATTTAGACAACCTGCTAGGTTTTGGACCATTTGTGACTCGTGACCTCCTGGGAGCCAAAACCAAAATCAGTTTTCAGTGGTTGCCCTCACTTAAAATTGGGTTTGAAGAAGATGATTTACCGGGTCACTGGCTAAGGACCGGCTTGAAGATCTCGTTGCTAATACTCTGGTATGCTGTGCGTCATGAGGCAGAGCTGGGGATGGGAGGAGAATTCAAACAGATAAGATCTGTGATCCTGAGTTTCTGAAACGCTGACTACTTCCCAGTTCTTCAAAAAACATCAGAACTCTCTGTGCTTCCAAAATTGTTACCGGAAAATCGAGTTTGTAACTATGAAGTGAATGGTGGACACATTTAAGGCACGCATGCGCTTAGCATTCTTCTATGTTATTCTTCTGGTGAAGAGGAATAACATGAACATGACATCTTTCATAAAAGGAACAACGACTCTGAAGTTAGGCCGCCTTTTCATCTTATGCCAGTATTTTTTATTTCATAAGAGCAAACATCAAAACCACTGGAATAGATAAACTGCTCAAATCATAGCATCTTAGAATTAATCCTAGTAAAATCTTAAAGCTCATGGATTAATGTGGTGTGTGGTGAGTCACCGGGAAGTGAATGCTCCTAGCTTTAAAAATATTGTCGAAATGCACAACCCTAACTTCATCCCATCCATTCAAGGACATTCTTTCCCTTAAATAATGACATAACTCATAATTGTACTTGTTTTGTGCTCTCTGGTGGAACATTTATTTATCATTTGACCCAAGAGAATATTTGTGTCCAGAGGACCGAGAGACAGGCTCTGTATTTTATGCAGAGCCACCAGTGCAGCAAATGCAGAGTATGTGGACGGCTTGGTGCTGCATGGTAATAATTCATAACGTTTTCTGGTATTGAGCCAGTAGCTGACACAGGCTGCATGCTGATCAAGAGACAATGAGATAGAACTTTGCCCAACATTTGTAGATGGGAACCAGGGAATCTTAGTGGCAGATGACAGTCACATCAGGTTTCACTTCCTCTTTTTCTGAATGCATTCATTTGCCACTGGCTGGCTGCTTAATAGCTGTGTGAATTGTAAGCATATTCAATATCTTAGACCCTTCTGGACAAAGAGATCTTAAAGTCTCTCTTGCTACCCTCTCACAGAATCCTTGGATCTCTTCTTCATCATAAACTCAGTTTCTCGTCCCTCAGCCTACATGTTACTTTTCCCAACTATGGGGGCTTTATCAGCCAACTCTTAGCTAATACAAGTCCTCTAAATCCTGGATTTGCATATGCAAATATAATGGGTATGTCATCTTGTCTCACAAGCTGCTGTGAGGATAAAATGAAAATGAGGGATGTGAGATACACAGAATACTCCTTGATGGGCGACCTCTTAGGAGATGCCCGATTCCCAGCTCCCAGGGTGTTCAGCTGGGTGATTATTCACATCTAGTGTTCTTCCATTGCATGCATGTTATAGCAGTCTACCTAGTGATAGGATGCTTGACCATGGATGAATTATGCATTGGTGACCTGTATTACCTCTGGGTAAAAGCTTTCAAGAGCCCATAGTTGATCCCCAAGATTCTCAGGGTATTTCTGTGGTATAGAATTAACATCTAACATGTCGATGTTAGCAAGTGTTTTGTGAGTACTGCTGGATGAGACGATATCATAGGAGTGGATTGTTGGCATAGATGTGGGAGAGTTTGTGGCTATTCTTCATCGTGAAATCTTTTGATGTTTTACAATTCAAGTTGACACATGACTATATTATTCTCAAAAGGCTGTCTATAATAAGATGAAGTCTTGTCTATGTGGACAATTGAGCATTTATATACAGCTTATTGTGAAATGCAAAATAAACACACAAGACTGTTAATAGAGGTAGAGGAATACTGGTAGAAAGCATGTGGCACTTGGAATAGAGCCCAGATTAGAGGTAACGTTGTAACTTGCTGGCTGGTCACTGACCAAATTCATTTGTCATTGAGATCTTTGTGTGTCTTTGTTTGTTTGTTTGTTTTTGTTTTTTGAGACAGGGTTTCTCTGTATAGCCCTGGCTGTCCTGGAACTCACTCTGTAGACCAGGCTGGCCTCAAACTCAGAAATGCGCCTGCCTCTGCCTCCCAAGTGCTGGGATTAAAGGCGTGCGCCGCCACCGCCCAGCCTTTGTGTGTCTTTGGAGATTGCCAATGATAATACAAGAAAAATCAGAAGGACTAGGAGTCATGTAGCCAGGACCTTTTAAAAGATAGAAACCAGACTGCACCTGGGTCTAGATGTATAGATTGACTTATTTGTGAATCTACTCTAAATGGTAATCAATGCTGGCTTCCTGTCACTGTCCACAAACCGTGCGGGATTAAAAATGTCCCATTTGTAACCTTTCCAGACCCTCTTTGGGTTTTGGATCCCCCACCCCTTCAAGCTTAAAAGCAAAATCTCTGTACATAGGATGAAGTTAGATGTGTTGCTTTTACCCCCGCGTTTGTTTGTTTTGAGACATGGTCTCTCTAAAGCCCAGGCTGACTTTGAACTCATGATCTTCCTGTCTTCATTTTCCAAGTGCTTGGATCCTTATTGGTGTGTTCCACGGTGTCCACCTTTGCAGTTGTTTAATAAATATATAATATGAATATATAGAATTGCGTATACATCCATCTTGGAGTCTGGGATGATCCTCTGATGTAAATCACCTGTGGTCTCAGTGAAGCATACCTGTGCTTAGTCTCATACTCCCTCCATCTAGAGGGGATGCATCTTGTGCCTTCAAAGAACTACAGTGGTCTAAGAATTTATGTGTGTTTTACAGTGAAGCAGGCAGTAATTTTTTATTAAGATGTTTCTCAAGAGAGTTAAAAAAACAAACCTATTAAGATGATGACCTTCATAAAATGACATCAAATTGTCCTTTAGTTAGTTGACTGTGTTTGCTATTATGTCTCTTTTCTATAACAGTACCTTGATAATGAAAAGAAAAAAAACTGGTTTTCAATTCATATTCCACTTAGCTCTTGGTATTCCCAAATTAAGGTTTCTTGTTTAGTGGGATGTTAGTTTTCATCTTATGCGCGGAAATGTTGTTTTTAGGCTTGAAAGGGTGGGATACACAAAACCTAAAGAGTGTCTGGAAAGGTTACAAATGGGACACTTTTGATCCAGCAGAGTTTGAGGACAGTGACAGAAAGCCAGCATTGGTTATTGCTTAGGGTAGATTCATAAACGTCTTTACCTAAGCCAATCTGTACATCTACAAAAATAATTAAAAACATTAGCTGATCCAAGCCCTTACTTGATTCTAAAATTTTTGATTTTGTCCAGAAAGTTGGCTCTTCTGCTCCCAGGTACTTCAGGAAGCTCCTGGTTGCTATGAAGACATGGTCGATTGAGTCCAACAGCCACACCATACACAACCCATTCTGAAAACGGCACAGAAATGACATGAAGAAAAAACCCAGTCTCAAAGACACAAATTTATAAAGAAGTCAATCCCAGGTTCTTGGGGCACATGTACTCTGCCAAGAAACACAGCAGGAAAGATCAGAAGAAGATGCAGGCCAATGACATATAGGTAACATATAGGTAACGTATAGGTAACATATAGGTAACCAGGGCTCGTGTAGAGGCTATCATATCGGGGGCACTTGTGAAGCCTAAGGCGGTTAAGCCCAAGAAGCCAAAGGCTCCCCATGGTAACTGTCTCCCTTTCCTTGCTCAGCTCACCCTGAGCTCAAGATGTGAATGCTAGGCCATAGGTCCCAGGCTCAGTCAACCAAAGCCAGAGGCTCAAAACAAGGCGTGGCCACCGCTTCGGCTCAGGCCCACGCTTAGACTCCAGCTCTGGCTCTCAAAGGTGCACAGACCCCCGTGAAGACCCTGTCAATAGAAAAGGTCTCTAACTGCCAATGGGAAGACAGATGGACTGGTGTGACACATCCACACACTCTTTACAGATGGTTTGTGGTCTATGCTTTTTTTTTTTTTAAACAAATGTATTTGAGGTAAGATCTGCTTTAAAGGAGAAAATAGAAAGTTGTACTAAAGATTCTGAGACAAATTGTCTCTGATCACCAGTGTAGGCTGCAGAAATGGGCTTGACTTATTCCATGTCTCTCTGTGAACTCACAAAGGTCAAGTGTGGTCATGAGGCTTTGCTGGTAGAACTTTCTAGTTACTACAAAACCTCACTGCAAATTTGTACAATGCTGGCTTAGTTAAACTTGGAGATGTTTAGTTAACCTGTAGGATCATGTTGTTACTTCATCTAGATTTCCCATGACAGTATGGGAAAGAGGAACATCTCCTCTGCATTTTCAAGGTCACTGTCTTCGTCAGGGTTTGTATTCCTGCACAAAATATCATGACCAAGAAGCAAGTTGGAGAGGAAAGGGTTTATTCAGCTTGCACTTCCACATTGCTGTTCATCACCAAAGGAAATCAGGACAGGAACTCACACAAGGCAGGAACCTGGAGGTAGGAGCTGATGCAGAGGCCATGGAGGGGTGCTGCTTACTGGCTTGCTTCCCCTGGCTTGCTCAGCTTGCTTTCCTATAGAATCCAGGACTACCAGCCCAGGGATGACACCACCCACAATGAGCCATCCCACCCTTGATCACTAACTGGGAAAATGCCTTACAGCTGGATCTCATATTGTCATTTCATCCAGGGAGGCTCCTTTCTCTGTGATAACTCCAGCTTGTATCAAGTTGACGCCCACACAACCAGCCAGCACAGTCCGGGAGAGATCAATGCCAGATCCGTCAGGTTGCCAGGATGGAAAGTGTCATCCATTTTCCTGGAGTGGCTGCGGGCTGGATGGTACACTGGCAAACAGAGCAGTGTGGCTACAGACCACCAGTGACGGGTCTATACGTAGGACTATGATATGGACGCCAGTGTCACAGTGGTCTGTAAGCAGAGATGTGCTGTGGAGAACGAGGAGCTCATGAAACTTCACCTGGGACTATTACTGCTGTGTCCCTGTGTTCCTATGTCTTTGGCCATCACTTTATTTGTGTCAGTTCCACAGTAAACATCCCCACCCCCGAACCTCCTTCTCTTAATGTGCAATTCCCTTGCCTTACCTCATTCCCCGGGAACCGATGAGCGTATATAACCTCCAGAACAAGGCATCTAAATTCTACCGTTCATTTGGTCTTTTGACCTCCATCTCATTAAAAACCAAATGATTTGGGATGAATAAAAACTTTCCCACAGTGATCTGTTTTAGAAAACACTCACAGGGGCTGGGTGAGAGAGATGACTCACAGGAGAGAGTACAAGTTATGAATCCGCAAGCCAGAAGGTGACTTTTCAGCCAGAGAAGACCAGAAATTAGGTTGGCCCCGACACGGTGAAAATGCCATCCAAATGTGCAGTGGCATTTTGTATGTGTCATGAAGGTGGTTGTCCCGCATCTAAGCTCTGCAAAGGTTAGATCTCAGATGTCATCCTCCAGATTAGGAGAATTAGTAGTGACAGCGCGCAGGCTGCCTGTAAAGGAACTAACTCAGTTTCGAGTAGAAGAGATGGAGATTTATGAGACAATTACAGGCAGAGGATATGCAGTTATCAGGACGAAATCTGTTGTGAATAAGTATGTCGGTTTGGGAGTCTGTGTGTAGGGATGTGGTGTGGACAGCGTTGTGACAGTCAGAGCACTTCGTGATAGAGGCTGCAGCACACTGGTCATCTGTAAAACTATATTATGGGGTATAGTGTGACAGTGTTTTTTCCTGTAGGACTGTGACGTAGACTTCCTATATGAAGGGCTGTGGTGTGGATCTTAGTGTAACAGTGGTATATTTGTAAGGTTTCAGTGTAGACTTCAGTATAATGGAAATATCTATGAAGGCCTGTGGTATAGACCATCAGTGACAGGAGTCTATACGTAGGGGATGTGGTGTGGACTATTATTACGATAGGAGTCTATCTGTAGGGCTGTGGTATGAGTAACGTATGACAGTGGTGTATATCTGGGGCTAGGCATGGATTTCCGTGTGACTATGGTCTATCCGTAGGGCTGTGGTTTAGACTGAGGTGTAGCAGTGGCTTCTAGATAGGGCCGTGGTACGGACAACCTGGTGACAGTGGTCTTTCAAGGACTGTCTTGCCGTCTGCAGTGAGAGTGTGCAGATGTGATGCAGACTGACATGTGGCAGTGGTTTTATATCTATAGTTATGGCATGGCCCATACTGTGAGAGTAGCTTATAGATTATCGCGTGGAATGACGTGCCATGGTAGTCCATATGTAGGGATGGATATAGACCACAGTGTGGGAGTGGGTTCTATGTCAGGCTACATAGATTGCAGTGCGGCAGGGCTCTATATTTGGATATGGATCACAGTGCAGGAGTGCTCTATATGTGGATCTATGATGTAGACTATAGTGTGACTATATCTAAGGCTGTGGGTTTTGGACTTCTGTGTGACATACTTGTCTATCTGTAGTGCTCTGTTTCATCTGCAGTGTAACATTCATCTAACGTGTAGGGCTAAAGTACACATGAATCCCCATGTATACATGTTATATGTATACATATGCATGTGTATACAGTTATCCAGAAAATAACCTTAGGGGTTTCTCTGTCCTCCTATCATTGCTTCAGTTATGTGCAAGCATTGAGTAAAAGCAGATACAATTGAGCTGAATGTATCAGGAAATGCACTGGCAATCAGGGGTTCACGGACATAGAACAGATTTTAATGTCTTGATCATCTGACTCCTAGGCTTATTCTAAAGTTGCTGTAATCAAATACTGTGCTGAGAAGGGTAGACATAGGTGAACGAGGTGGGAGCAAGAGGCAAGAATACAACCACAAACTGTTGTCAACTGATTTTCATTAAAGTTGACAAAGTGGTTCAACAGGGAGAGTACTTCTTTATCTATGTGGGAGGAAACCAATATCAACCTTCACCTCATTTTCTGTACAGGTAATATTTCCAAATTTACTATGAATGGATATGTCAAAAAATAAAAATTAAAGTCCTATAGAGGGGAGCAAGAACCTGCCTTTGCTTTTTGGTAAGTCTGTGGTAGAGGCTGGGGTACTAGGAATGAGGAGTTGGCAGATGGAAGGTTGGAGAAGATCCTTGTGATCCACTGGGGATATGGTCCAAGAGGAAAAGGGAAACTACAGCAGATTTTCTGCTACAGAGCTGGGGGTGAGGCTGGGGGCATTGTCTCCAGGGGAGCAGAAGGAGAAGAGAGCTCCTTAGGATTGGTGTCATAATACTTGAGGATGTTTCCACTGCCCTAGGTTTCCATATCATCTCCCAAATGCCCCTCACCTCCAGTTGCCTCTCCCCATTTTTGCTACCACAACCCTAAGCCCTTCGCTCTCTTACCTGATCCTCTCCTTTCACTCTTCAGCTGCCCATCTGTAAAATTTGTTCTGTTTTCCCCTCCAAAGGAGATGGGCATGTCTCATCTATTCCCTTCCTCTATACGTAACTTCTCTGTGTCTGTGGATTGTAGGTTGGTTATCATTTCTTTAATGGCTAATGGCCACATAGAAGTGAGTGGATTTGGTAAGCATTTTTTTTTAAAGGTAGTACAAAGTCACAAACCAGAACAGAAAGTCTGGAATAACAGCAGCGATCAACTTCTGTTTTTAAGATGTGAAAGATACAAGCCACAGCTAGGGGAAAACTCTTTGAATGTTCATACTTATAAAAGGAGTTGTATCCAGGATACACCAGGTTCACTTAAAAGTTAACTATATGGATCTGGAGAGATGGCTGAGCAACTAAGAGCACTAACTGCTCTTCCAGAGGTCCTGAGTTCAATTCCCAGCAACCACAACCATCTGTAATGGAAATCCAATGCCCTCTTCTGGTGTGTCTGAAGACAGTGACAGTGTACTCATTTAACCTAAAATAAATAAATCTTTAAAAAGAGTTAATGACATGGATTAAAAACGGGCGCAAGTTTCTTTTTTCTTCTTATTATTTATTTTATGAGTACACTGTAGCTGTACAGATGGCCGTGAGCTATCATGTGTGTGGCTGCTGTTGATGTCAGGATCTCTGCCAGCTCCACCCGCTCCGCCCCGCTTGCTCCAGCGTAATTCACTGCAGCTGTCTTCAGACGCACCAGAAGAGGGCGTCCGATCTCATTACGGGTGGTTATGAGCCACCATGTGGTTGCTGGGATCCGAACTCAGGACCTTCAGAAGAACAGTCAGTGTTCTTACCCACTGAGCCATCTCGCCAGCCCAAGATTCTTACTAGACACTCATGAAAAGACCTGCACAGTCACTCACTATACACAAAAGTGATTAGCTCTTTGGTTATGTAGATTTAAGCCCAAGTGAGCTATCGTGACAGAGTAATGGCTCAGTGGTTAAGGCCACTGGCTGCTCTTGTGGTGGAGCCAGGGTGAATCCCCAGTACCTATACAGTGGCTCACACTCATCTGTAATTGAAGTTCTCATGGATCTGATGCCCTTTTCTGGCCTCTGTGAGTACCAGGAACATAAGTGGCACAGAGTTTTCCATGCAGGCAAATACTCATGCACATAAAATGAATTTTAAAATGTAAGGGAGAGTTCTAACAGCGGTTGCAGTTGAGGAGGACTTTAGGAATGTTCTGTATTTTCATAGAAGTGGTTCCATAGTTTGTAAGAATTGTCAAAGGTCATTGGAAAGTACACTTAAGATGGGAGCATTTGGGCACATGGATTGGGTAGGTATTACCTATTTAAGGTGGATTTTTAGAAACATCAAGCTTATCAATATCGAGTATGAGAAAAGGAGGTTTTTTTTTTTTTTCCTCTTTCTTGTTTTCTTTGTTTTTGAGAGAGTATCTCATGTAGGCCAGATTGGTTTCTAGCTTGCTATGTAGCTAAGGGTAACCTTCATCTTTTTACCTCCTGCCATCTGTGATTGTTGCTGAGGTCGGGACTCATGTAGCCCAGGCTGGTTTCCTGATCCCGATATAGCTAAAGGTGGTCACTAACTTTAGATCTCCCTGCCTCTACCTCCAAAGTGCTTGGATTACAGGTGAGCACTTGGAGACTGGGTCTGTGCACGGAACCCAGGGCAGACATTCTTCCAACTAAGCTATTCCTATGGTGTATGGTTTTCCTCAAAGTAATAAAGCTATCCCAGTCTACCTAAAAACATAGGTGGAGGAACACTCAGAAGCAGGGCTTTGGTGGCTTGTCCAAAAAGCATCAATGAAAGCGAAGTAGAATATAGCCAAGTTGGATGATATGCTATGGTAGATGTTTTCTGACTTGAAATGCTCAGATAATGGTGCATGCAATTTGTAGAGAATTTGTGGTGTTCAGAAATGGAGTCACTTATCAAGAACTTTGGATGGAATTTGAACATAACACCGGTCAACAGATTTGCTCCATCTGTTACCATGGGCAAGCCATGAAAACTACAGAATTTTGAGCTTTGTGCTTAATAATTTCAGATCCCAGGTAAGGAATTTTTTTTTTTCTAAATAGTTTTCTGGCGATTCTTATGAGCCTCCAGGCTTGGAAAACATTTTATGGACAATCACAGGGGGTAGTCAAAGTTGCTGAGGTGATATAATAGGCTGAGAGATGGAGAGATGGCTACCCAAGATACAGCCTGTCCAATGAGAGTAACTTATTCTCGGAGTTCAGTTTCATTAACAGAGACCTTCTGAAGTCTTGCAAAGAGAGACCAAGCCGGGCAGAGACCAAGCCTGTCTAAAAAAAAAAAAAAAAAAAAAAGAAAAGAAAAGAAAAACCAACCAACCAAAAAAAGATATACAAATATCAGATAACCTGTCCCAAGTTATTGACAAGTTCCCTAGGTGAAAATGAGGTGCTTCTTCACATATATGTTATTTGAAACGAAGAAAAATCATACTTTAAAAGATATAGGGTGGTGCAGGATATGGTGGAGACATACTCTGCTTTGAGGAGCTGAGAAGATGGCTTAGTCAGTAAAGTGATCGCCATACAAGGATGAGGACCCGAGGGTCATTTTCTGGAACCCACATGAAAAACTGGACATGATGATACACGCTTCTTATCTTAGCACTGGGGAGGAAGAGGTAGGCTAGCCTAACTACCAAGTCTCAGGTCTCATTGAGAGACCCTATCTCAAAACGCAAGATGGATGTCACCTGAGAAATCGTACCAAAGTCTGACCTCCGGCCTCTAAAACATGCATGTGCCTACACATGTACTTGCCCCCGTACACACATGTGCACCAGTCTATACGCACGCATAAGGTGGGTCCCTGAAGGTGTCACACAGGGAATGGGCTTCATAGAGAGGTGGGAATGAAAACCCAGTACAGAATAATTTTTGTCAACCTGGATCACACTTTGGGGAGTCCAGTGCCAGATGCTTCACTATTGGTGTATTTGAATCACAGTCCAGTTTTGGAAAGGTGTCCAGGCAGCAATCAGTCCAATCTGGCCAATTTCAGTGCACAATAAAGCTTAAGGTGTGATTACATAGAAACTCCTCTACCAACTACATGTGACCATGAGGGTAGGTGCTTAAGGTATGATTAAAGGGCCTAGAATCTAATATGGTCTCCGACCGATAGCATGGAGGTCTGCAGGCTATTATGTACATGTGACATCTCCCCTAAGGGCAGGTACAAGGTGAGTACAAGGTCCTCTGTGCCCCCAATACCCGCCCCCCCACACGCACGTGTGTGTGTGTGTGTGTGTGTGTGTGTGTGTG
>JADRCD010231463.1:0-13242 GCA_019843815.1 Montemys delectorum
TCCAAGGCTGCTGCTGCATTATCGGGCTCAAATAGCACGCCTGACACCACAGCTTAAAAAGAGACAAGGTGGACTGAGCTTACAGCTTTAGCCCATTGTGCGTGCTGGAGTGGGGGTATTTTTGAACATCTGGGCAGCCAGCGGCAGGGGGGGAGCAGCTATGAAGACTAGCAGCTTTAGGGGACAAGGCCCACGAAGCTTGCAGGCAGAGTTGCTGTCCCCCTCCCCCACCGGCCCAGCTAAGGAGTGGATTAGTGCTCCAGGCCAGGTGCAGACCCTTGTCTGGCTGCAGCGGACTCCGGCTCCCCCTTGGGTTGTCATTCTGGTGGAGGAGACACGAGCAGAGCAGCCGGGGGAGAGGAGCCTGTGGGTCTTAACGGACAGATGTTTGAGTAAATACACACAGGTGGTATCCCTTCCTCCCAGTAGCCCGTCCATCACTACAGCTTGCCATAGGCCTCTTGCTCACCCACACAGCGTCTCACCTGCTCTTCCCATGAGGCCTCTGAGTGGGGGTCATCCTTAGACTCATTATTTGGAGGACACTGATTCAGAGGAGGGAAGGTCCCTGAGGTCCGGCTTCCTAGAAACAGTGTGAGGACTTGAAGGAGGGCTTTGAGCACACAGCCTCCACCCAGGATGTTCCGTCATCTCCAGGAGAGGAGTGCGCCTCCAGGAAGTTGGGCGATAGCTTGGGAATAGGGCTGGAAGGCTGCGGCAGGGCTGGCTAGTGTGCATGTCCATGTCTGTCCGTCCGTCCGTCCGTCCGTCCATTCATCCATCCATCCGTCTGAATGTGTGGCTACCAGGCTTCAGGGCAAATGTGTTATGGTCTGCTTTTCTCAGTACTGACAAGATCCCAGACAAGGTCAGCCACGACGATGAGGCCAAGATTCCAGAGCCACTCATTAAGAACAGCCAGCCAGGAGAACTTCCCATGCTCCAGGTTGTTTCTCAGCCGCGCTTCCCTGCTCTAAACAAGCCAGGGAACCCAGCTGCTAACTCCCAACTCCAGCAGCGTGTGGGCTTCTGCGGGCCTCTGAACTGGGCAGCACACCATGGAGAATTCCAAGCCCGTGTAGAAACACCCGACGGAGAGAAGGCACCCCTGACCCCCACCCCCACCCCCACCCCGCCTCAGTGAACTGTGGGTTCTGTGCCCTCGCTGGGAGCTGGTTTCACTCTGGTAGTCTGACCAGCCACGGACAACCCTGGGTATAATGGTTTGGCACACGTGTGTCCCTGTAGTTCACTCTTGGCTCAGCCAGGAGAGGCCTGAAGGATACCCCACCCCTGTCCTTGGCAGCTGTGGGCAGAAGCTCATTTAAACAGTTGCCTGAGCCAGAGGAACCTTTGAGTCATTTCTTTCCTACTCTCTGAGAAGGACTGGCCAAGGCTTCCATGCCCGTTTGTCTTCAAGCTGGAGACTCTGAGCCTCAGGGAGAGACAGAGAAGCCCTTAGACTTTTCAGAGACCTAATCCAGACGCCGTCCACCTGGGTGGGTTGATCTGTGGGATAAGAGTTAAGCGATGGTACTGGCGTCGTTAAAAAAGGCTCCAAGTGGGAGCTAGCAGCTGACTGCTGGCTGAGCCTCCCTCACTTTGTGAGGGCTTTTGAGCCGCAGTCTTTCATTCAACAGACACATACGGACACAGGTTTTTGTTGCTTTCTAGAAGGGCTAACCTGCTCTTTGTGGCTCTGGCTGAGGCTGGCTCTGCTTGACTGTACAGCTGTCCTTGAGACAGCATCTCGTCCCAGCTGACACAGTTCATGTGGCTCTCTGTGTGATTGCTCTGTATATGGCCGCTGAGCAAGGCGAGCCCATGCTCCTTTCCTCAGAGAGGCTGAGCCTTGGAGAAAACACGGGCTGGGCTTAGCCCTGTGCCCGAAAGTGTTTGCATTTGAAGTGTACAATTCAATTCAGTAGTTTTTGATTTCAATGTCAGACCTTTACAGCCAGTGTCCCCATCTAATTATATAACTGTTTTACCCTAAGAAGAATTCTAACGTGCATTGCCGCTGCCCTCCCCCCCACACACACACACCTGTGTAAATACGCTTATCTGAGGCCTCTGCCTGAGCAGGATTGTAGAGTATGTGGTCTCGGGCGTTGCAGCTCCGCTTTCCTTCTCTGTGTAGGTAGGGGAAGAGGGAGGCGAGGAGTCACTCCTGTATCAGAGCTGTGGAACCCATGGGATGGCCCCTGTACTGCGTAGGTGCGCTTTGGACAGGCAGCATCAAGTGAGTGTGCTCTGCATCCTTCCAGAGCCAGGTGGCCAGTTTCAAGTTTTCTTTCTCAGACAGTTCTGTGTTGTTCTCACAACTGTTCAACGTAATGGCTGTCTTGGGATTAGAGATGTGAGTCCCCCCTTTCTGTGATGAAGAGGGACAGGAGGAAGGAGATGGAGCCACCACTATCATATAGCACCCCTTAAGCTTTTAACTCCAGCCCTAGGGGTCTTGAGGAGGCATCTCTACAATTCCTCTGTGGGCCTACTACTTAGGAGCTGTCTGCTCTAAGGAGAATGCATGCTTCTTGGAGAAGGCAGGCACAGCCTCGGAGGAGTCATTATCCTGACAGAGCAGGGTTGTATGTGCTTGGAACAAAGCAGAGGCATTCAGGCGACAGAACACAGGCTTCCTCTAAGAGCTGCTGGTCTCAGGGTCCCCAACCCACTGCTTTGATCTTTGGGAGAAAGCTAGGTTGGAAACTCCGTCCTGGAGGCTGAGAACAGACTCGGTGGTCAGAGGGTCTGCACATTAGCCCATTTCACTGTCATGGTGACGAAATGCCTGGTGAAAACAACTGGAGAGGAACGATTTACTTTGGCTCATAGTCTGAGAGATTTTTTGGGTCAAGCTTGGCTGGATCCACCGAGTTGGAGCTTACGTAAGGCAGAATGTCGTGGAGGCTGGAATGTGTGGCCACAGCAGGAAGCAGAGAGTGGAAGGCAGCCAGGGCAGCATAGTCTTCCAAGGCATGACCCTCGTAACCCATTTCTTTCAATTAGTAAAGTTCCCATCTCTTCTGCAGATAGTACCACCATTTCAGGACCAGGTTTTTAACATGTACTTCCTCAAGCCCGGGATAGCTATCCACTGCTGCTAAGCTCGAATCTCACTCTGCAGGATAATACACCTGATCCCATGAGCCTGGAACAAAAGCTAGAAGGAGCCCATCTCTGCGAAGCCGTGACTCCCCTCGCTAGTAGGGAAGCCACCGTGAACCTTTCCTGTGAGAGACAATAGCAAAATCCTTTGTCTTAGGATTTCATTGCTGTGAGAGACACCATGACCATGGCAACTCTCCTAAAGGGAAACATTTAGCTGGATCTGGATTACAGTTTGACGTTTAGTCCATTGTCATGTGGGAAGCATGGCAGCATGTAGGCAGACGTGGTGCTGAAGAAGGAGCTGAGAGTTCTACATCCAGATCTTCAGTCATCAGGAAGAGACAGTGGCCCACTGACTAGGCTTGAGCATCTGAGATGTTAAAGTCTGCCCCAAGTGGCACACTTTCTCCAACAACACCACACTTACTTGAATTAGACTACCTGTCTAATAGTGCCACTCCCTATGGGCCTATGGGGGCCACTTTTATTCAAGCCACCTCATTCTTCATTCAAGCCACTGTCATTTCTAGATTCTTTGACAAACCTAAAAGTTATCTCTAAGCAGTCAGTGGATATCGTGGAGAGGTATGTTTTGAAGCATATAAGATGAGCATGCGTGAGTGTCTCTTCCGCCATTCTCTCTGTTCGTCTTCCCTTCCCTGGGATTATAAGTCCCAGAAACCTGAGGCTAGGGTCTTTTTACCTTTGTCAGCAAAGAGGCTGTACACAGAAGATACTCAGTGGTTTGGACACAAACAACCTCAGTCCTCTACACTGGCTAGCTCCATGTTCTTGGATTCTCTAAGTCTTAATTTCTTTAAAGATAGAAATGGGATTTATAGTACCAGGCTGTTTTAATCACTTTGTTTTAAATATGGTGTTTGATGCCTATAGCATTTTAGACAATCAGGAAATGGATTTTTAGGGTCCTGCTTTTTCCTAAGACTAAGCCTCTAACATGAGCATTGTGTCTCTGAGGCTCCATCTCACTTCCTTTGACTTCTTTGAGTCTCAGGAACCCCATTGGACCTTGTGGGGCAGTGTGGGGCAGTGGTCTGCTCAGGTAACTTAAGCTTAGTTGAGTATTTGGCTTTGAGCCCTGGAGCCCTTGCGGGCAATTTCTGCTTGCAGATGGCGGAAGGAGCTTGGCCATAACTCCTGAGTCTTTGGTTCCTGTTTCAGACACAACCGTTCACAGCTGCCCCTGCAGGAGATGTGTGCTCTATCAGGTAGACAATGCCCCAAGCTCCCAGCATTCTAGCTGGACCCTATCCCCAGTCATCTGACCACAAGCCAGACATGCCATGCCCCATACAATATAAGGTATGCCCCCTCCTCTCTCTCTTGCTCTCACTCTCTCTTGCTCTCTTGCCCTTTGTCTCTGCTCTCTCTCCTCTCTTCCCTGCTCTTTATTCTCTTTTCTTGCCTTCTTGCTCTCTTGCTTTCTTTCCTTTCTCTCTCTCCTCTCTCCTTCCTCTCCTTTCCCTCTCTCTCCTTCCTACAATAAAATATCTCATTTATACATTGCCTCCTTTTTAACTAACGTGCTGTGCAGCATCAGACCTCAACACCAGAGAGAGAGAGAGCCTCAGCCAGACCTCGGCCCAGGCCCCACTTTTGGTACAACAAGACCTGTGGCCTCTGGGTTTCCTGTGTCTCAGTGATGGCTCCTTCCAGGCTGCTCCACTCAAGTGCAGTGAAGCCAGTGCTTGGCCAGGAGACAGGGAATGTGGGGATTTTCATTCTATTCACAGATCCTGGTCAAAGGGGGTCTTCCCCTGGAGAGAGTAGGAAGTTGACACGAAAGGCAGATGGAGTTTTCCACTCTTCCCTGCTATTTCCGTTGGCTTTTGTAAAGTGATGAACCATTTCCTCACTCTCTGGACTTGACTAGCCTTGTAAATTCATCTGGCCACTAACTGTAATGAAAGTAATAGTTCCGGACTGGAGAGATGGCTCAGCGGTTAAGAGCACTAACTGCTTCTTCCAGAGGTCCTGAGTTCAATTCCCAGCAACCACATGAAGGCTCACAACCATCATCCATAATGGCCCTTCCAATGCCCTCTTCTGATCTATTCTGAAGATAGCTACAGTGTACCCACATACATTAAATAAATAAATATTTAAAAAAAAAAAAAAGAAAGTAATAGTTCCCATCTTGAATCTAGACTCCACAACGCTGTGTATAATTCCATGTGCTCCCTTGGACTTGTTGAGATTCTCTTCTTGACCCAGCTTTATCTCTGAGTCTGTCTTGATCAGGTCTTAGTGTGTTGAACCCAGTTCAGTAAAAATTCTGCTAGGCTAGTATCTTAGGGTTTACTGCTGTGAGCAGACACCATGACCAAGGCAACTCTTATAAGGACAACATTTAATTGGGGCTGGCTAATAGGTTCAGAGTTTCAGTCTGTTATCATCAATGCAGGAACATGGCAACATCCAGGCAGGCATAGTGCAGGAAGGGCCGAGAGTTCTACATCTTCATCTGAAGGCTGCTAGCAGAATACTGGCTTCCAGGGAGCTAGGATGAGGGTTTTAAAGCCCAAGCCCACAGTGGCACACCTACTCCAACAAGGCCACACCTCCAAATAGTGCCACTCTGTGGGCTAGGCATATTCAAACCACCACAGCTAGGTTACTGAGAGTGCATACCTTCATGCCTAACCACGTGTCCCACGCACACTGGCTTTCACCTCCAGCTGCCTCCAGTATCAGGCATTGAGTTCAGTCTCTCAGGTCTTGGTACCTTCCTCTGCATTAGGTGGAAGATAAAGAGGCCGCGTGGAAAGGAGCAGTGCTTGTCTGCATACTGGGTACCATCGGTGGGGATCTGTGGGACTCTGGCCCCCCTGGAGCAGCCGAAGAGTTGACACTCTACAAACCAGAGCAAGGAAAGCTTCCAGCTGAGGCAGCAGGGCACAGCAGGCAGCTAAGAGCTGGGGGCTGAGGGTAGGGGAGTGGGGGGGGGGAGGGATGGGGGGGCAGCCCTGAGCAGGAAGTGGCTGTGATAGGCTCGAGCAGCTTCCAATGAAGAAAGCTTCAGGACTGAATACTCCTCCTCAAGTGTTAGAGTCGAGTAAGACAGGCACTCTCAGACGATCTTCAGTGAAATAACTCGAGCACTTTATTCCTTGTGGATATAATCTTATAAACATTTTGGGGTGGTTGGGTTCTAGAGGCAGATGCTTTCTCTTGGCCTGGTCTGAGATGTTAGGGATGCCTCTTCTGCGTGTGGAGGGGCTTCGGGTGTTGTCCCTACGTGACCGATTGCCTCGGTCGTCTTCATGGCCTGTCGTGATCACATGTTCCAGGGCCGGAGCCTGGTTGGGGGTAGATCTAACTGCCTACCATTCTCAATTATGAGAATTGCTGGGGTCCCTGGATCTGCTCGACCTTACCAGGTTTTCCGTCCGGTGGCACGGTCCACTGCCCCACAGAGCAGAACAGCCCTCTAAGCCAAGGCTAACATACCCCAGCAGGCCCTCGGCCCTCGGCAGACCGTAGGCTTGTGACTGGGTCTGGTCAAGGTACGCTGAACTTCTGCCTGCCTCAGAGGCTTATGGGAAATAAGATGGCTGTTAGTTTAAACCACCAAGATTTAGGTGCCACACGTCATCAACGGGGAGAATTAAGGTCAGAACAGCAGAGCAGGGGACAGCAGCAAAGCTTCTCTGAGGTAAGTACAGAGTAGGCATTGCGGTTTCTAGACCGTGTGTGTGTGTGTGTGTGTGTGTGTGTGTGTGTGTGTGTGTGTGTGTGTGTACCTATGCAGTACAGTCCTGGAGTGGGGGGGGGTATCAAACCCAAGGTGCCACACACACTAGGCACACATTTTCTCACCAAACTAACCACCCGGCCAACCTTTGTCTTTGGTGGCCAGCTCTGAAAAGAGATGTCAGAGAAGTAGATTTGCAATCAGCCTGTCACTCCCTCAGCCACCAGACAACAACCAAGAGGCAAGAGAGGCTGTGCTAACGTCGGGGTTGGCTTAGCAGTTTGTTCCAACCAGGCAACAATTATGTCCTACACTCCTAAGTGAACTCCTAAGTGAGGCTGAGCTGTAAATAACAGCCTGAAGAGCTGATACATCAGCACCCAGCACTTGAAGCTGGAACAACAACCTTCGGCGCTCTGCCTGCAGCCCACGCCACCCTGGGCTCTGCCTGCAGCCCGTGCCGCCCTGGGCTTACTGCTGTCCCACGCAGCTTCCCTGGCAGCTCAACCTTTTATATTTTGTTTTTAAGTGCTGGAGATTAAATTCACATCCTTGGATATACTAGGCAAAGTGTTCTCCATTAAGATATGAAAAAGCCCTTTTTATTCTTACAGTTCCCCTGTTTGTTTTCATTTGTATTTCTGTCTGTGTGTTTGTGATGTGTGTAGGTGCCAAGGAGGCCAGAAAAAGGGGGTCAGGTTCCCAGACCTGAAGTTACAGGCATCCCCTATGAACTATTTAGTGTGAGTGCCGGGAACTGAAGCCAATTCCTTTTGAAGAGCAATATGTACTCTTAACCACTGAGCCATCTCTCTGGCCCCTTTAAAAATGGTCTTTAGGCTTTTTATTAATTGATTGATTGATTGTGTGTACGTGTGCACAAGCCTGTATGGCACGGCTCACGTATGGAGGTCAGAAGACCACTTGTTGGGAGTTGGTTTTTTCACCCCATCTGGGTTTCTGGGATTGAACTCAGGTCATCACACTTGGCAGTGGGCGCTCTCAGCCTTCAGCCATCACACTGGCCTTGGGCTCTTGATTAAGAATTTGGTACAATGCAGAGACACTGGGTACAAGTATAATATTGAACAGCCATCACCACGGCCCTTTTCCAGAACCTCTCCATCACCTCGACAAAGCTCCACTCACACTTTCCCTTCTCTCACCCACTTCCCCTGCCCTGGGCGACCACTGTTCTGCTTTACAGTCTGTTAATTCCAGACGCTTCCACGCAGCAGCAGGACCCACTCTTGTCCTCTTGGTCCTCATAGCTTCCTGCTCTTACCAGTTGTTCCCAGGCATCAGAAGAGCAGTTCAGTGAGGGTGTGGGAGCTCCATTTTCATTAATGCCCAACCTGTTTCCTTTGCTACACTGCAAGAATTGGACCACATGGCATTAGCCTTCGGATACAGGCAATGCCCTTTACCACCAAGTCTCCAAGTAAGATAAGACGAATCACCCTTCTTCACTCATCTCTTGGAGAGGTTTCACCACGGACCCCTTCTTTCTGTCCTTTACCTTGGCTTGTTCTTAATAAGCACCTTTGCCCTCCAGTCAGATGATGGTGAAGCATGTCAGGCTGGTATGTCTTAGCAGCAGCCCCAAGAGGGCGCTGTTCATTTTCATTGAACAGCCTTAAACAGTAGCCCACAAAACCTGACTTCCAAAACTAGATATATACTGATTGCTTTAGTCTCTGAATCTTGGAGCAACTTGGAATCCTGTCAGTCCTTCGGGGCCAGAGAAGCCCTGGAGGAACCTGGGTAAATAGCTTGCTTGTGTACGTTCATGAAGTCAGTGAGAAGATGAGGTGTGCACACCACCAAGTTTCCACTTTCTGCTGCTTCTGTACACTGCATACACACGGGTGCATAAACACACATGCACACTTATACACTCCTGTCTTGAGGACATATGTGTTGAAGGTCTGAGATAAGAGGGCTGCATTGGGCATAAATTGGGGAGCTGGGTGGAAACCTTTGATGTGAACAGTGGGATCAGACCTAAAACAGACAAGAGAGGGATTTCTCCCCACACCAACTCCTTTGACAACCTAGTGCTGCTCTGTGTCTTTGACACATGGGTAATAGCATTCAAGGTGGGGATGGGAGTTAGGGACAGAAAGTGCCATGTAGCCAGATTATAAGGCAAAATGCCCCACGCCCAGCAGCCAACCCTTCAAACACACCAATTAAAGAGACGGGGAATGGTGAACAGCAGAGGAATGAGATCTAATCAGTGCTCACTGAGAACAGGAACAGATAAAGGGGTTCAGTGACCCGAAGTTTGTCTTTGGGATATTGGTGAGAGCTCTAGGCTTACATAGAGGGAGAACCGTTAACTACAATAAAAGAGCAGAGGTCAGTCTGTAACGAAGCTGAGGAATGGCTCCTTCAGAAGAATGCAGTCTATGGGGAGCAAGGGCGGTGGGAGGAAGAGTGTCAGGCAGGAGGTGGTACATGGGCACTGGCTGTGCTTGCACAGGGCACAGCTTCCGTTCCCATCACCCACATGGCAACTTGTATGTGACTCCCAGTTCCAGGGGGATCTGGTGCCCTCTTCTGGTATCTGTAGACACTGCATGTGTGTGGTGCATGTACATAATTGCAGGCAAACACCCATTCACATTAAAAAAAAAATCTCTTTAAAACAACTGAGACACAGCAGCAGGGGTTACTAACTCGGAGTGGGGCGAGGAGACGAAGGAACAGTACGCTTGAGAGAGAACAAGGGCAGAGCCTTCTGGGAAGGAGAGGCCTCCTCTAAGTCAAAGAGGAGCTGAATTAAGGGTAAGCATGGCTGGGCAGTGGTGGTGCATGCCTTTAATCCCAGCACTTGGGAGGCAGAGGCAGGTGGATTTCTGAGTTTGAGGCCAACCTGGTCTACAGAGTGAGTTCCAGGACAGCCAGGGCTACACAGAGAAATCCTGTCTCGAAAAACCCTCAAAAAACAAAAAAAAAAAAAAAGGGAGAAGCATGGGTGTGGAGGCGGGAACTCCAGAGAAGAGCCTTTGGAGGAATATCTCTGAGAAAAATTTTCCACGAACAGTCTCTAGGTCACTCCCCCAGCACAAAGAAATATGACCTTTTCAGGGTAGCCAGAAATTTTTGCATCATGTGATTTAGTTGAAGACAAGAGTACGTGACAGAGAACATGGAGGAGCCAGGTAGTGGTTAGGACCATAAATCAGGAGCTGCTGTTAGCAGCACTAACAGCTTCCTAACTCTGTTCCAGGGAGAGCTGCCAAGAGGTGGGGCCTGATCTCTGCAGACTATGGAATGGGTCTGGCCTTTTAAAGGGACCACTGTCTTTTAGGGGCAGGCCTGTGTTCTTACAAGAATCAGGACAGGGCCAATGGTATGTGTAAACTCAGCTGTTCTGGCCAGGGTGTGTCCTTGCCTGTCATTGCCTCCGCCTTGATCCTGCATGGTAGACTTTGGGTCTTACAGGATGATCTATTGGAGGGCGAGGCTCTCCACCATAATTGCTGTAGTTATTTGAGGTTGGGCTGTCCTGCCTGTAGACCTTGCTACCCGTAGAATTAAAGGGGACTACAGCTTTAGGACAGTGACTTGTTGGAGTCTGTTAGGTATCTACCTGGATACACCTTCAGTGACTAATGTCCATGCAGAAGGGGCCAGGTGATCCAGAGCACAGGAGGCAGACACCAAATGAAAGCAGAGCGCACCATGCTTTCCTCCAGCTTAGTTATCCTGAGAGCCAAGTTTTGAGGAATACTTTTAAAGCAACGGCTAAGTGCCAGTTAAGGCTGGGGGAGGGCAGCTCAAGAAGCCTTAGAGATTGGCTACCCAAGCATGAGGATGGGGTGGGGGAGAGCTGAGAGGCAGTGGGGGAAGGGCAGTCTCGCTCAGACTTGCCTGGGGAGACTTAGCTTATAGTTAGCCAACTCCCCACCCCTTTGTAGGGAAACTCCACCTGTCCTAAGGCAAAGAACTTTTTCTTAGGTAGCAAAGCTGAATTGTCCTCCTCAAGAATCTTCTCCCTCCTCAGCCTCCATGGTCTTTGCCAGGTGTCTTGGTCAAGCGCGGCAGGGTTGCCTCTGTTGAGGTGAGCAACTTCCTGGATATCTCTCCTCAGCTCAGCTTGGGTTACTCACTAGGTTTATGCTGTCAGAGAGTAAGTGCTTTATTGAAAGAATTAAGTAGAGAAAGCTGTATTTGTGTGTATGTGTGTGTTCATATATGTGCAGTACTTGCACATAGTGACTATATTTGTGTGTGTCTTTCTGTCTGTCTGTCTGTCTGTCTGTCTGTCTGTATGTATGTATGTATGTATATGTGTATGTATGTGTTAGCATTCTGTCTAAACTCCATGCTCCTCCCCACAGTTACCTGGTCAGGCCAGGTAGGCCTGACCCACTATAAAAGGGGCTGCTTGCCCCTCCTCCCTATCTTGCTCTCTTGCCTCTCTCTCTTGCCTCTTGCTCTCCTGCTCCCTCTTGCTCCTCTTCTCTTTACCCATTCCCTTCCCCCACCCCCCAAGGGGTCATGGCCGGCCTCTATTTCTCTACTCTCTCCCTCTCTCTGGCTTTCTCCGCCTCTACTACCCTCTTAACTCCCCTCCCCATGCCCTGAATAAACTCTATTCTATACTATACCATCATGTGACTGGTCCCTCAGGGGGAAGGGATGTCCTCAGCATGGGCCCGCTGAGACATCCCCTTCCCCCGCATCTCACCACAACCCCATAGAACATATCTTTATCTTTTTATAAACACATGAGTGTGTGTGTATGTATGCATATATGTGTGTGTGTAGCATGTTGCCTTCTACCTACACACAGTAACGGTATTGGCTATTATGCTGTGTTAGGGAAGAAAGGGTTCATTTGAGCTTATGGTTCCAGAAAGCAAGCCCATAATTCCAGGGGAGACACAAGAGCAGGTAGCCAGAGTAGGAAGCTGAGGGATCACACAAGACAGAGCCAAGCGACCTGAGGCCATACGCTTGCTCTCGGAGCCTCTCTCGAGTAACGTACATCTTCCAGCAAGGCTGCACCACCTCCTCAAATAGTGCTACCAGCTTACAGGGCAGTATGGGAATTCTTGGGGGGATATTTACCACTCAAACCACTATAGGAAGCAAAGAGCAAATGCCACAGTTGTTCCTGTGACCCTCTTCCAGCAGGGCTTCCCCAGGGACTGGCTTTTGTTAATCAAGTAAATTGTCTTTAAGATAACTTTGGACAGGTGTGGAAGCATCTCAGAAAACAGGGGGCTGGGCCCATAGATCAGGTGCAGGATGCTTGCTTATTGTGGACTAGGCCTCTGATCCCAGTACTAATACCTAGCTAATGTCTTGATTGACTTTGAAATCTCTCAGGACTCCCATATCCAAGGCAAGCTGGGAATGCAGTCCCCCAGGAGCCATCATTAATTTGTTCACTCAAGAAGTTACAGAATAGGCCATGTTGTTTGTCTCCACAGCCCCAGGGCCTGAGGGAACTTGCATTTTCTTAAGGAGTTGCTACTCCCTTGTGCCGTAGTGTTAGAAGGGTTTTGAGCCCTTTGTGCTCTCTTCCATTCAGAGAAGAGTAGGAGCTGTCAAGTGGGGGCCAGTCACCTTCCCACTATCTGCATTCACACCTCCCTCCTTCTGCCATGGTGGAGGAGTGCCTTTTCCCCTTAGTTGGTCCAGGCTAGTCCCTCCCTGCCTTGGACCATCTTGATTTCATATTTTCTGTCCCTCAGAAACCCAGGGATGCGTTTTTTAGTTTTTTAATCTTCAGCTTCTCCAATTGATACAAATGTCCTGTCTTCCTTATTTAGACGCAAGCTGGTACAACTACTCTGAAAATCAGTCTGGCGGTTCCTCAGAAAATTGGATATAGTATTACCTGAGGACCAAGCTACACTACTTCTGGGCATATACCCAAAAGATGCTCCAACATGTAGTAAGGACACATGCTCCACTATGTTCATAGCAGCCTTATTTGTAATAGCCAGAAGCTGGAAAGAACCCAGATGACCTTCAGCAGAGGAATAGATACAGAAAATGTGGCACATTTACACAATTACTCAGCTATTAAAAACAAGGCCTTCATGAAATTCTTAGGCAAATGGATGGAACTAGAAAATATCATCCTGAGTGAGGTAACCCAATCACAAAAGAACATACATGGTATGCACTTACTGATAAGTGGATTTTAGCCCAAAAGCTTGGGATACCCAAGATACAATTCACAGATCATATGAAGCTCAAGATGAAGGAAGACCAAAGTGTGGATGCTTCAGTCCTTCTTAGAAGGAGGAACAAGATACTCACAGGAGGAAATATGGAGACAAAGTATGTTGCAGAGACTGAAGGAAAGGCTATCCAGAGACTGCCCCACTTCAGGATCCATCCCTGTGGCCCGCGCTATTTTCCCACCGGCAGGAACACACGGACACACA
>JADRCD010231464.1:0-14653 GCA_019843815.1 Montemys delectorum
TACCACAGAGAGTCAGCCTCCCAGGCTGCTAGAACTGGGGACTGGATTGTGATTATCCTCTGCCAGCCAGGCCACGGCTCACCTCTTCAAAGTTCCACAGCCGCCTAAAGTAGGAATAAGCAAACATGATCCCATGGAGGCCATTTCATACTCAAATCGTAACAGGTTGTACCCACACAAGCCTTCACATCATGTTATACCCCAAAAGGAATGTCTGCAGGTTCCCTTCAACCCACACCCGAATCCATCATAATGTGACATTAACCCAAAGAGAAGGACCACAGAAGTAAGCACCCTGGAGTCTATGCAAGCTTTGTTTGCGTCTAGAACTTCAAAATGCCACCGCTGTATTATACAGCACTTCAAAGTCATATGCTTCATATGTGTCCATAAATGATATTGACTAGACCCTTTTAATTGACTATATGTGTGTGTGTGTGTTTGAACTACATTGCAAAAAAATTAGAATGCACTGTATTAAGGTCTTAAAAAAATAAACACCCTTGACAGAACAAATCAAATTAATTATCTAAATTTCATTTTGGAATAAGACATAGGCATTGTTTTAGGTGAAGACACATACACACACATATACACACATACTTATGTAAGTATATATAGATTCATATACATGAATCTATATAAACATATATGTGTATATGTACATATGTTGTATACATACACATATATGTATATATACATAAACACACATATAGGGGTGTGTATATATATATCATGAAGTTGAAAGTAGCTGAGGTCCACAGCATGTAGAGAAAGCAATGGGGTAGTTTGGATGGAGCTGCCAGCTGTTACATCTGTACAAAGTTCTTAGGTGACAATTGGAAGAGTAAGCACAAAGACCATCAGAACTGCCCCAGAAGGCAGAGCCTTTAGTGTAATAATAGCCCCGTAACCTGTGGGGCAATAACAATCAGAATTGTGTTCAGATTGCAGAGCTTTAAAAGTTAACATAATTGACACATTTGGTGTTATGCTGAAGTAGATACGATTGATATGAGGCAGAAACACTGATAATGTAGGCAAAGTCATATCATAGATCAGCTGGGTCAGTAATCTGAGCACTATACTATTCATAGTACCCACTGTGTGCTAAGCACTGACAGAAATGTACTCAGAGTACACTGTGCCATTCCTGGTACCCACTGTGTGCCAGGCACTAATGTAGATGTATGGGATACTGAGGTAGTATTTTAACACGCCCATTTGCTAGACTAATAAACCTAGAGGGGAAGCACATAAATAATGTATAGTATGTGGAGGGAAGTGGAATGATAGAGAGACAGGAGGTGCTTTGAGGCTTGCTTTTGCTTCTGAGAGCTGAGGGTGAGGCATGACTCAGGAAAGCTTCTTACAGGAAACAGCAGCTAAACTGACAGGTGATGCCGAGGACAGCAGGCTAAGGTTCATGGAGAGCTGATGCCTGTATTCATGGGCAGGAGTAAGCCTGGATCACACTTGCAGCAAGCTGCTCCCACCTGCGATGGAATGTGATGTGACTGCTGCGATGCATAGATTTCTTTCATCCAGCACTTGACTCAACTGGTGTCTGCAGTGAGATTGCTAGTGGTGGTAGTCATCAGTCTGTTCTAAATTTCTCTTAATTTGTTACCTCAAACTTTTCATACATTATAAAAATGTGAACAACAATCACACAGAGAGATGTAACTCATACAGAAGGCACTAAACTGAACTTGTCTTTGAAAATGCATTCAGAGACAAGATATTTAGCTACAGTCAAATCATAGAACATAGTGAGAACAGTATTATTAATGTTATAAGGAACTTGTTGCAAAATGTAGCAAAAATGGTCAGTATTGCATAGATCACAATAAACAGATAAATTATTAAAGCAAGTTTAATTTTCTTTTTATTTTAGTAGAGTCCAGTGATAGTAGATAAGAATATATATATGAGAGATGGCTCAGCAAGTACGAGGACTTGTGCAATCATAAGGACCAGACTTTGGATGCCAGCATCTCTTTCACACTCTGAGCACTGCACAAATATCTGTAGTGCCAGCTTTGATGGGTAATCACCGGGGCTTGCTGGCTTTCAGACTATTGCAGAAAACACAAGCCTTGGGTACAAAGAGAGGCACCACCTTAAAGGTAATAAAGATAGACACTCCACACCCTTGTATGCCCCCACAAGCACCCATAGGCATGTGCACCCAGGCATATGTACCCCCCACACACATACACACACACACACACACACACACACACACACACACACACACACACCACACATGCTGTCTCTCACACTTACACACTTGCATGCACACATAACACACACACATACTATATACACTCTTTTACACACTTGGATTCACACAACAACATACAAACACCACACACACACACTCACACATACACTGCATGCATTTACACACACACACACAAATATTTAAAAAGTAAATTTAAAATATTTTGATGTTCTTAAAGCATTTATCGTTTAACATGCAGTGTTTGAAATAGTAAAGTTTATAAAGGCTGGGAAATAATCTGATTATCTCTCTTCACATCACTGGTATTCCTGAGACAATCTGTTTGTGTCTAGACTTGGTAACTTTATTGCTTGCTATCCTTATGAAGTTTGACAAGTCTTCTATTCTTATTCAGTCATTTCTCTAGGGGTTGTATTGGTAAAATGATGAGTTTTCTCCATCCCATAGATCACTGTCTCGGGTTTGCCATGCAAGTTTTGGCTAAATGCATATCATCTGCTACAATATAAGGATATTTTAGTTGCACATGAGTTTGTTTATTTTTCTAAAATGACTGTCTTGAATCATATTAAGATAGGGAACAATATTTCATTCATTGTTTCATTTCTTCATGGTCTAGCTTATTCTGGACAAATGCAAGGCATCTTAAAGCGGTGCATTAAAACAACAGATTGGGTCAGGACCCTGGGGCCTAGCAGGAAAGATGGGAAACAGGCTTCTGTAAAGGATAGCATAGGCTACATTTTGCTAGAAAGAAAACACAAATTCTTACTTCATTTTAGAATGTGTTGGCATCTTTCAGAGCATATCACCCAGCTGAGCAGCTTCAAGTAACATTCCCATCACTGAGAACAAACAGGTTGCCCCCTATTGTACATCTGTCAGGTTAGTAAAGAGTAACAAATATATCTAATGCAACATAGCCAGACATTAAATACCCCCTTCTTAGTTCTGCATAGACTTCAGTTTAGTCATATCAGAGCATTCTCTAAAAACCAGACCCCATGTTTGATCTAGGTGTTCCATTCTGTCATAATGGCTCAATGTAGGTAGATGCTCCTGACTTTGAGTCTGGATTGCCTAGTTTCATTTGCTTGAGACTAGTAAGCATTGCCTTTCTCTGTCAAGTGTGTAATACATGTCAAATGGCAGAAATGGAGCTCAAACAATCAAAATCTGAACACTTGAATTTTAAACAAGTAACCAAACCTAGGTAGACCCACATAGTTTGTGTTAGATCTTCCTTGTGTGTTCCCACCGTGGCTCAGCGTGCACTCAGTATTACAGGTCTGATCCTACCAGTCAGCATCATAGCATCTGAACTGCTTCAGTAGAACTTTTAGTCTCCATGGTTACTAGTTAAGATACCTGAACGTTGCTTAAGGGAGAGGCAAGGTTCTACATAGATTCACTAGGACTCAAGAGAGTGACAAGGTTTCTTAAAAGACATGGTGGATATGAGGCCGCACTTCCCATGTTCAAAAGAATTGTTTCATCTATCTTGATTAAATTCTTGTTTCTAAATTTCATAAGATATGTAGAAAAACTAAAGTACCAGTAGTAAAGGTTGTGCCCTTTTCCATGTGTAGCTCTATAGAGTGAGTTCTAAGGATTTGACACCATAATTATTACTAACTTCATCATTCTCCTTTCACATCTGCATGGATGTGAATCCAAATCTGAACATTAATTACAGAATTCTAATTAGATTGCTCTAAGGGGTTCACCACATATAAAATATAGTGTTGCATATGCAAGATCTTTCAGAGAAGGGGAATCGGGAGGCCAGACATCAAAATGAGTTGCACCTCAAATGACTGTAAAAAAAATTTTTTTTGTGATAAAAATTTATGATTTAGGATTTCAGTTAATTGACTTTAATTTTCTTCAAAACCTTACTTTCAGAAATTAAAATTTCGGTTGATTAAATACAACATATCCATTGCTTATTATTGTTCACTAGGGAAGGTTCTTGACTTTTTAAGTGACTCACAGCTAAACATTAAATTCTAATAAGGTTTGTAAACATATCTATTTATGACAATGAACAGCTTGCAAGTTCTGTGACACAAAAACTACTATGGCATAGCTTTTGTTTATAATAACTATTAAGCCCCTGTCATAAATTCTTTTCCTGTTCCTGTGATTTAAAAAAAAAAAAAAACTGACAAAAGCAACTTCAGGAGGAAAAGGCTTATTTTCCTTAGCTCACAGTTTAAGGTATAGCCAGTTCATCATGGCTGGAAAGTCAAGGGGGCAGGATTGAAGCAGCTGGTCACATGACATTGACAGGTAGAAGTGTTAAGCAGTGAATGCCAAATTGCTGCATAGCTGATCCCATTACAATGACAGAAGTATTGAGCAGAGAATGCATGCTGCTCCACAGCTCCCTCTCTCTACTCATACCTCCAGATCCCACCTAGGGAATGGTGCTGCCCACAGTGGGCCAGTGTTCCCACCTCAATCCATACAATCAAGATAATCCTCCTCAAGCATGGGAAAAGAAAACACATTCCAGGTGTTTCTAAATTCTGTCAAGTTGACCAACTCTCCAGCTCTTACAATGTACATGTTCTTCTTTTGATGAATTATGATATTGATGAAATATGATTATTGATTATAAATTTTAGATTAAGGGAAATTATGTATTACTGTAATATAATTAATGTTAATACAATAAAGTATATTCCTCAAGAGATATTCTAAGTTATAAAGTTATGTTTATCAATATATTAAATATTTTTCATAATCAACAAGTTATTCCTTTGTAAAATGTTTTGAAACATGAATGAGAATTGCACAAAGCTAATGCTACCCACTTTTTCCTGCTCTTACTTTCAGTCATGATTTCATTGGGGAATTTACAACAAGCTATCGGGAACTCGCAAGAGGACAGTCACAATTCAACGTCTATGAGGTAAAAAGCCATGACTTTTGCATCAGGCATTGTGTGATCTACACTGTTTTCAAAGTATCATGGCCAAAGGTCAAGAACATGCAAGAGTACACGTGCATAAGAAAGTATATACAAACATACCTTTATCGTCTTTACACTTAGACTGACCTATCCCTTTAATTAATATTAGTTTACTTCTTTCTTTAATTAAATAGTTGTTTTAAATGGTATATCATTAAGTGAAGGTATTTTCGGAGAGCAGATGAAATTCTAAGTGAATATGCATTGTTGAGGGTAGTAAAGCCTTCCTCTTGGCCAGTGCAAATGTTGACAGTGTTTGTAGAGATTTTCAACACAGCTTCCTTCTCTAAGGATTGCAGCCTGAGGCTGCTCCTCACAGCTAACCTACTGGCGTTAGCTGCACTTGCCTCCTTGTTCAGTTTATACCATGAGCCTGACTCCTGGATTCTGATGTGTAAAATAAAAGTGCTGAACTTTCCGAGCCCCCCACCCCCGTCTCTCTCTCTGTATGTGTGCGTGTGTGTGCGTGTATACGTGTGCTGCTGTTGGTGTCCTCCATCAGAGCAAACACAACCCACTTCAGCCGAGTCTTTCTGCATGAATGTTGTTGTGTCTGTCCTTCCTTAATTCCTTTATTCCCCTTTTAGGTTAATTCCCGAAGCTCTGCCATGCTATAGGCAATTGGATCAGTTTTATTCTTGCTCTAAAGTCACATGATCTACTTATTTTGAGCTATTAAGATTTGCCTAGGAAGCTTTTTTTTTTTCAATTTATTTTACTTATTTTTAATTTATATTTAAGTGTATGTTTGTATGAGTGTGTATGTATGTGTGTGTATACCTTCAGGGGCCACAAAAGGATGTCGGATCCTTGGAGATTGTGGTCATGGATGGTTGCAAGTAGCCTGGTGTGGATGATTGGAACAGAATCTGTGTCCGCTAGAAGAGCAGCAGTGATCTTAACTGCTAAGCCATTTCTCCATCCCTGAGGAACTTTTTCTTTTGCTTTTTTGAAGTTAAAATATAACTAACATTATTTTCCCTTTCTGTTTTCTCCCTCCAACCTCTCCCATATGCCTTCACCTTTGCTCTCTCCCAAATGTGTAACCTCTAGTTTCTTTTTCTTTAATATTTGATGTGTGTGTGTGTGTGTGTTCTTGAATATATAAATATAGTCTTTACAATCTGTATAATGTTACTTGTATGCATATATTTTCAGGGGTGACTGTTTGGTATTGGATAATCAATTGCTACCCTCTCTCTGGGGAAGGCTGTTTCTCCTGCTCTCTGCCTTCCTTAGCTGCCTGTAGTTTTTTTCTGTAGAGTTGAGGCTTTGGTAGATTGTCCCACTTGTATTAGCATATCTGCTCATGTAGTCCTTGTTCAGGTCTTGGGAAATATTTTCTAGTTTTATATACAAATCCTAAGCCATTGTGCTTTAGTTGCAATGGTCTGTTTCCCTGTCCACCTCTAATAAACAGATTACTAATTAGAGAAATAAAACTATTCACTTTTCTACCATTAGCATAACGTCAGCTAAGTAAGCTATGGCCTGCATAGTGTTTCTGAGCACATTCACTTTCACATAGGTAGAGATGGAAAGGGAAGCCAGGGTACTATGCAGTCCGTAACAGAACCCAGATTTACAACACACACTGAAGTTACATCTTCCCTAAACCACCCAATCTTGGACTAGCACTGTTGATCCTTGATCATGGTTATCTGATCATGCTCTAAACTTTTATGATTTTAATGTAGATGAATAGCAAAAGAGCATATCTCAGTATTCAGTGGGTGTCTCACCTCTTCTCCACCAGGATGCCCCGAAAGCCGATTTCTTTTGAGAGTGAGGGTTCCTCTTCTCTGACCTTCTTACTGGTCTGAAATAGTTGCGATTCACTCATAATTCATTGATTAACTGACTCAAATATCTTCATTATTCTTCATCGCATGTTCTTTACTTAGCTCTGCATCCCTCTGGGTACACAGAGATGAATGAAAATTTCAGTGTGTAAGAGCAAGACAGACATAGTGTTTGCGGTGGTCCTGGTCTGTGGTCTAAACCGTAGTGTGCTGATTGACCTATGTAATTATAGAGGCGTAACTCAGCCCAAGAAAGATTCTAGTCACAGACAAGACTGAATAATAATCTTTCCTATTTAAATCTTTCAAAAAAAAGAGTTTAAGTCTATACAGCCAATGAAAGTAGTATCAGCTAGTCTGTGCCCATGTAAATGCTCACTTAGTCTCTCTGACTCAAAACTCAGGAGGAATGATTATGCATACAACTTCTTCTTGCCCTTTCAGGGTTTTTTTTTTTTTTTTTTCTGCAGAGATATGCCTTAGTTGATATAATGTATTCAAATGATTGGTTTCAGCTAGTCCCCTTGTCTCTTATACAAGGAAGACCGCATTAATGAGAAGCCTGGGTGTGACCTATGATCAGATGTCAAAGAAGCTAAACAGGGAAATTTTTATTATTATGAATTGTTTTGGGATGGTGTTGGTGCCATTAGTTCAGTGTAAATATTTTCTTTTAATAAATGAAATACCATCAATAATATCAGGCTGAAGGAAGTTAAACACACGATGCATGTGTACAAGGAATTTTAAGCTTTCAGCTGACACCTGAGCATGGTGGCACTCAAGAGGCTGACAGAGAAGAAGCATGAGTTCAAGTCCAACTTTTGCAGTATAGTGACACTATATTTTAAAAAGCAAGTACTTGAGATGTCCTCGGTGATAAAAGAATGACCTAGCAATGGAAAAAGCCCAAATTCCATCTACAACACACACACAAACACACACACACACACACACACACACACACTCACACTCTCACTCTCACACTCACTTATGTAGGAAAGAAAGTGGAGTGTAAAGGGTGGGTGTAGTTATTGAGTAAGTCTGACAAATTAACTCTGTAAAGCATAAATTATTTTTTGTGGTCTATGGACGTCTTTGTAGATGATTTGTGTACATAGGGACACACATTGTATGATCCAATAGTGTAAAATACTGCTTTAGCTTTCTCTTGCTTTCTGAGTAGAGACTTGGGCTATCAGCTCTTTATTGTCCTTCTTGTACATGTGACTATCCATACATACCTCCTGAGATATTCTTGCTAGTAGTATATTCTTCCCTTAGGAGTAGGTTTGTAATTTTTGTTGTCTGTCTGTCTGTCTGTCTGTCTGTCTGTCTGTCTGTCTGTCTCTCTTCTTCTTCTTCTTCTTCTCTCTCTCTCTCTCTCTCTCTCTCTCTCTCTCTCTCTCTCTCTCTGTCTCTCTCTCTCTGCCTCTCTCCATCCCCCCTCCTCCCTCCCCTTCCCTCTCCTGAGACAAGGTCTCACTCTGCTGCCTGGGCTGACAGTGTGGCAGTGTGGCAGTCCTGCCTCAGCCTCCCTAGAGTTAGGATTGTGTTTCACCACATCCAGCCTGAGCTTTCTGAGATTTCATTGGTTGAACATTGGTATACAGAAGTTCCAATTCATACAAGTTTCTTAACATATTGACCAAAATTCTGAAGTCATGTATTGTGTTCAGGTACCAAAACTCCTGAAGAGCCACATCTCATTTCTTTTTGAGATTATCCAGGGATATCTCAGCCTCAAACTTGGCAGCAAGTTTCCCGTAAGACCTCACATAACTTAGCCAACCCCTCCTGATTGTTCGGGTTCAGTCCTGTGCTCTGTGAATTCAGATGCTGATTTCTATACCTAGATCTTTGTCCAGAGTCTAGACAATGGGTGTGGCCAAGCATCTCCAGTCTCAGTGTCACGTAAGCAGAAAAATGTTTTCCATCATCTCTGATTGGTCAATAAAGAGCTGACTCCGCCTATGACACTGAAGAGGACATAGAAAGGTTAGACTTCCAATCCAAGCTAGGAGTCCAGCTTGAGAGAAGAGAGAAGGACCAAGAGAGTGAAAATAGAGAGAGAAGAGTGGCCATGAGAAAGAGGATCCAGAAGGAGTCCTAATGGGTGGGTGGCCAAGGGATTCACTATGAGGACACACATGGAGCAGAGCAAACCAGGGTGAGAGTCAGACTGCAAGTAACATGGAGCCTGTGGCTGGAAAGTAGACAGCTTAGAGGTTTAGAATAGATGAATATCTGCCCAGTCATGGTGCTTAAAGCTTGTTAATAAATCTAATTGGTCTTTGTGTCATTATTTGGGAGCTAGAACGAGTATAGATAAGGCTTCATGCTTTAATGTCTACACGTGGTCTTCCACCGATTTGAAGATTTTTATGCCATATACAGCACATACTCAAATTTCCCCTCTTTCAGAGCACACTATCAAACTGGTTAGGAAAACGGACTGCTACAACCAGAGACATCACAGTCTCGACAAGGCAAGAACCGAGGCGTGGATCTGTAGAAACTACTGTACTAGAAACAGGACACCGGAGGTGACTGAAAATATTCCAAACATAAATGCATGACTGAGGTCCAAATCGTAGTTAAGTTTGCTTTGTATCGTAGGATATAAGACTAGTCCCTTCTGTGGATTATTTGGGCTGATCCCTGAGACAGCTGTAGCCTCTCCTAATTCCGTATCCCCCTGTCAGTGAATGGTTGTTTATTTTGGGGGAAAACCAAAACAAACAAAAATGTCATTTCTACATTAAAAAATAAGATGAGGTAGAACCTCCTCCTCCCCATTCAAAAATATTTCTGGAGCTACCAAAAACCTCCCATTTACTGATTAATTGATCTTTTAAAAAATGTTTTACTGGATAAAAGACATGGTGGATGGTTAGTCCGACATGGTCTCTTTCTCATCTCCTTCAGAGCCTGGACTCTGGCAGTCTATTTGTCCTTGTTCCCCTCTTTTGCCTGCACGTTTTTGGTTTTTTTTTTTTTGGCTAATAATTTATCCCTTCCCATGGCCTTTTCTGCTTTGCCTCCACTGTGGCCTACTTAGGCTCCTCCCTGGGCTCTGCCTCCCCAGCCCATCCCCTTCAGCTTCCTGGGGAGTTCAGTGGGAAACACATACAGAGCCCATAGGTCACAGAGCTTTCCTGCCAGACTGTCAACTGACCTGCAGTTAAGAGCATCTTCTGCTCTTGCAGAGGATCCAAGTTCCCAGAACCCACTTCATGCAACTCACAACTGCATTCAGCTCCAGCTCTGCGGGTAAACTCAGTGGGCACTAGTGAGCACGCGCGCACACACACAAATTATACATAATGATACATATTAAAACTTTAAAAAAAGAATCTCTCTATAAAGACGCCTCGTATCTCAGATCTTCCCTTTTGGTTTGAACATCAGCCCCATTCTTCTCTCCTTTGGCAGGTATCCGGGTGCTAACAGTTACCACAGACTATTTTCAATAAATGTCTGGGAGATAAAGCTTTCCTCTGCTCTCAAGCTTTGAATTAGGCCAGATGAAGACAACTCAAACACTGTTTAAGGAAGCTTTCACAGAGAGCTTTTAGACAAGTCTGTAATGCTCATTCTTTGTAACCAATACCTCCTGACATACCAGTGTCTGACGTGCTGGTGGCTTTAGACTTCTGTTTTTCTCTGCTATTCCCTTTGCAAGGCTGACTTCTCTGTGCTATCAAGCTGGGAAAGGGGACTGAGAAAGGCAAAGGCGATGCAGAGAGAGTCTGTCTTGGTTTTGTTTTGTTTTGTGTTTTTATTGAATGAATGAGCCTCGATTTTGGATTTTGGATTAATTTTTCCAGATTTACACACACACACACACACACACACACACACACACACACGCACACACACACACACACGGCCTCTTGTTCCATATTTTAAATGAGTTTCTCTAGTTCATTTCAGTGTCTGAAGTGATAAATGTGATCATAGTTACATACAATACCAGGTGTTCTCTTGATTGTCAAACCTGCCCTATGTGGCCTACATGACAAATCTTTATTTAACTTAATCACAAAATCACATTACCTGAACTAATCCCTCTAATGAAAGTTAATCATGATGTCCTAGGGGCCAAAGAGATGTATGTATGTATGCAATTGAAATTCCACTAAAGGCTTACTGGAGGTTCTTATCTATTTCCTAAAATCTAGTGAAACACTTTTCTCCTAAATTAAAGACTGAATGCTAGAAGGATGGTTTTAGACATAACATTACCGACATACAAGCATTCACAATTTTAAAAACATTAATTCTTGTTTAACTTTGCATCATTCCTTGATTTCTCATATATTGCTAAATACTGCAATTTTTTTTTGTTTGTTTGGTTTTGGTTTTGGTTTTTCTGAGACAGGGTTTCTCTGTGCAGCCCTGGCTGTCCTGGAGCTCACTCTGTAGACCAGGCTGGCCTCGAACCCAGAAATCTGCCTGCCTCTGCTTCCCAAGTGCTGAGATTATAGGCGTGTGCCACCACTGCCTGGCTGCATTCTTTAAATGATTTTGAGGGCCTGCTCCATGGCCTCCCTGAACAATAGAACAGGAGATTCTTTGGAGCTGTAGAACATTTCTAGAGATGACCCACAGTCCCCTGGAACCTCGCTGACCTAGGGGTCAAAAGGGGGAAATAGTCTCCTCTTTGTCCCTCTGACCACATTAGAATAGTCTCCAAGTCTAGTTACTAAACACCCAGAAGATCAGGACACCAGTCCTACTTACTGTATGGTATCCTAATAGACCAACATTCCCAAATACTCTTTGATTAGACATATATTTTAGCCAATTTTTGTAATTGCTGATTTTTAAACCTTAGAACTCTTAATGTCATATGTACCATCTCTTCATGTATGTACCTTAAATAACTTACTCAGACTTTAATAACACACAAAGGTTTTTTTACCATTCTGTAAGCATCCATCCTTCCTGATCTTTGTAAAGGACTTTAGTAAAGTCCTTCTTTACTAAAACAATTTCCATCTTTGTAACATTGTTCTTCCTTAGTGCCCTGAGCATTGACAGTTAATTTTCTATGTGCTATGAGAATTTTCTCCCTAGGGGAGGGGAGACTAAGCAATGGCTAGCCTAGCCCTTCTTTGTAAGGTCCCAATGACAAATCAAAGTTCAGTTTCGTTACAGTTCACACTGAAGAACCGATACAGTTACTGGACTTACAAAAGTTTGTTGATGGGACTGTGGGTGGTCCCAAAACAATCACACATAACATTTTTACTTCGTACGTATGAGGACATTTTATAGTCACATAAACGTTATATACATACATGCATGCATCTCTCTCACTGTGTGTGTGTGTGTGTGTGTGTGTGTGCGCATATATGATGGCATGTTTATGCCCTCTTTTTGCTAAAGAGTATTAACACTTCACCGTGACTTCTTAGGCCAGTGCAGTTGAAAGCATGCCACTGACATTTAACTTAGAAGATAGGACAGTAACCCTGTATTGTTTCTTGAAAAAAAAAAAAAAAAAAAAAAACATTTATTTGCTTTTCAGGAAGCTATAGCTTTCAAAAATATCCTTAAAATCCTCAACATGCTTGTGGTTTAAATATAAACTCATTTTTATATAAGACACATTTAAAGCCATAGACATAGGTTATTCTTATCCAAAGGGAGAACAGTTGTCCGATGGGAAAGCATTTCCTAGACACAATTGTTGCTTTCAGTTAATTTATACCATCAAGAAATAGGGACCATGTTACAAAGCCAGCATTGGGAGAAGGGTCAAGGAGAGACTGTTTCAACCCAGAGCTGTTCGATTGCATGTGTCACGCCCTTAAGTATTTTAAGTTTTAAAACTCAAACTAATTGTTCCAAAGAAAGATTCAGGACTAGTAACCATCTCTGACTAGGCAATCCTTATTTTGTTTTTAAATTTTAGTTTTACTGTGAACAAAAAGAAGCTGGGCCAAATTATCAACTTTCCTTTTTTACATGAGCGTTTACTTATAAGTCAAATTGTCACTAAGTGCGTGACGCTCAAAACAAACCATAGACTCTGGTGGACCGATGCACTGGATTCATAACCATACGTAAGGCATACTTTAATTAACCAAGATTTTGAACATTGTTGCTTATTGCAATTATGTTTCTATTAGTTCTCATTTGAAAGGGAAACATAACAGAGATTTTTGGGAAACACATTGTTAGATTGGAACAATGAAGCGGGACAAAAATACCAAGGGTCAGCCCCCACCCCCCACACACATACATACACATTTATTTTTCTCAACTCCAGCTACCCCTGTGTATACTGAAGGCTTTTCTCTCACATGGTGTGTTGGTAAGATGAAACCCAGGTGGGGAATGACAGCTTCAGATCTTTCTCTGAAAACTGGCCCTGAAAACATGCTCTGAAGAGCATGAACCCTTTGTTGTATGAGACCGCGGTGGGGTCGGGTGGCTTCCTGTCTTTCACTGCTTCTTCGTTTTAATTTGGCCTTAGTCTTTAGCCCTGCTCCCCTGCCACAATGTGTCCACAGGTCTATTCCTTAGCAGCGACTGTGGAGTAGGTAGCAGCATGATGGCTAGCATTACAACCAGAAGCTTTGCTGACGTGTCTCCTAACACTCACACATTAGGTCATTTGCCGTTAGCAGTTTAATAAAGAGCAAGTTATGACTTTCAGTTGTACTTTCTTTACCAACCTATAATTTCCTTTCTTTTATTTCTTTGTTTTCTTCCTTCTTTCCTTGTGTCTTTCTTTTTTTCTTCTTTCTTTTCTTTTTCTTGTCTTTTTTCCCCCCCTTTTTCCTTTTTTGGTTGGTGGGGATGCCATGTTCCCACCTTTTGTAACCCATCCTGGCCTCAGTTTCCCAACCCACCTGTTACATCTTCTTCAGGTGTGTGTCACCACCATTGAGTTGCAATTTATGATTCTTTCCAAGAGATTATCATAATTCGGGTCTTTTGATCGTAAAGGTCTCATTTAAATCCAGAAGCTATGCGTGACAGAGAAGAGAGGCCTCAGGGGTTAAGAATACTTGCTGATCTTCTGGAGAAACTTGAGTTTCATTCCTTGCACCCCAGCTGCCTTCAATTTCAGCTCCAGAGAATGCCTTGCCTCTTCCTGTGTCTGCGAGGACTCCCATTGCAAAAGAATATGTGTCACCTCCAAGTGAAAGGAGATGCTTTGCTATGGAGACAAGTTCCAGTGACTGTAGGCCACAAACAGATTTAGCTCACCCCATGCTCTATGCTCTAAGATTGAAGATATTTTATGAAGTTTTTATAATAACAAAGTCATAAACAAAGACTTAAAAAAAGAATACATTGGTAGGCCCAGGGTTAATGTGAATGTTAAATAATATGTGTATAAATTCTATAAATGAAGGTATTTTTTATTAATTATACCATATTGAATTTCACACCATATGCTAAAACTCATAAACTACTCACTGAGTAGTAGTAAAGTTAGTTATACACACACACACACACACACACATGCATCTTGTATCACTAAAAATAAACTTTGAATACACAGTGAAAAGAAAATGTGTCAGCAGAAGCATCAGAGAGGTGGGTACAGTAAACAGAAGACACCTCCATTGTAGGCCTCAGCATTGTTGATGGAACTCTTAGTTT
>JADRCD010231466.1:0-54460 GCA_019843815.1 Montemys delectorum
GATGAGGGACTGTATTAAAGTGTTCCAGCATTGGTCATTTTGAGAAGAATTGCTTTAGAGGAAGAGTGGTATAAATATGTATGTTGGTGTTTTATTTTTCAAATAAAATAAATGCAAACAAAACAACAGAGTGATTTAATCCTCTCATTAATGAGCATCCTTAGGCATCCACAGATATGAAAATGCTTATAACCCTTCATCAGTTTCCCTTCATATATAGCATGAAGAGACCTGCATCTGCGTGTTTGTTGTAGCTGTATAATTTATATCTTAGAGACGCATGTTTCTTACAACTCGAGAGTCTACCCCTTGCGCTTTCCAATCACACTACTGACCTCAGGTCAATAAATCAAAGGCCAAAGCAACTCTATTGTTTGCTCTACACTTTTCCTGGTCCAAAACTCCAGCATTTCAATACCCACAAGTATAAATGTACTGTCTTTCCATTGTATATAATCTTGCTTTAAAAATATAACAAATATATTGAGCATAAAATATACAATTTACAGGTTTGTCCTTTCCATCTTAGAATATATTTGTTTGGTATGTATGATAGTATTTATGATATACTATAAATCATGATAAATTTAGTATTTAACCCAACGTGAATATAGTGATATTCCATGAATTGGGGTGGTCATGTAAACCAATATCTATTCAGTGAAGATAATATAAGGAAAAGAGAACAAAGAAATAGTTCCCCCAAAATCTAGCTTGGTAAGACAGGTAGTTTATTGGGGTTACTTATAGGATCTTATTTGAGCAATTAACAAGAGGGGTGTGGATAATACAAGTGAAACTTCATCAGGAAAATCTAATCTGAGTATGGATGATGAATCACAAAAACTGAATCCTTAGAGCTACCTTCAGCCCCTGTATGCAACTCAGCCATTAAGAATCCCTCCTCTCCTCAGCTATTGTTACTACTTTTATAACCTCAGAGAAGGGGACTAGGAGTTTGTTATTTTCATCATTTTGTAAGTGTGCTTATTTTTAAGAGAATGACTTCCATAGGTTCATATACTACAATGACACAATCACCTAGAAAACTCCTTAATACTCTGGTTCTTACAATAATTGTAGCTCATCCATTGACATGTCCCTTGAGCCTTATATACAAGGATGTTTTATAGATGTATCCATTTGAAGGATGTCCACAAGTATTTATTTCAAGTGGTTTTGGCTTTCTGTATGGTCAATGTTGCAAAGAGAAGTTTCTTTTATGAAGATTCAAGACACCAGTTATTTGCAGGCATAAGGACAAATATACGTGAGCATTTGAGATTATACTTAATATAGTAAATGAGTGGTTGTCAATTCTCTTCTACTTATTCTGACTTCACTAGCACTGAATAGTTAGGCATAGTCTCCCTTTCATTGAACAGATTTAAAGGCTAACTAGAAAGCTATGGTGCTACTAAGGTATATATGTCATGACTGTTCCTTTAAGGTTAAAGGCTGGTTTATCATGTTGTTTATAGAGGTCATACCTGGGAAGAACTGTTGACTGCCTTGCTCTATTGGAAATTTGGACTTTGAATGGTGCCTGCTGGTACCGTGAAAGCTATTACTCAGATATAGTGCATTAATGCAAATTCCCTCTCAGGGGTCCCTAGGCTCCATTTCTAAGGTCCATGATGTCTTCAACATAGGTACTTAGCTTCCCCTTCTGGGATTCAGACAAAGGCAACTGAAATAGGCTGTATGTATCAGTCATCTTTTTGACAGTCCTGGCCAACAATTAAAAAGTAAGAGTCTTATGTCTGGTATTTTTTTAAGGTTGTCTTTGGTTCTGAAAAGGAGCACTGCTAGCCTACATAATATCATTAATGAAAAATATACGTGTATTTATACACAGAACTGCATATTATGGGTTTTTATCTTTCTTCTTTTTAAATGAATGTTGGGAATTGAAATTATTTTTATAACTCATGTTTCTGTGGCAAGAAACTTTCTTCTGAACTATCATATCTGTCCTGATTATTAAACAATAATAAGTGAAAAAATATTGTTAACCTGTCATATATTTATTTTCATTCATTCGTTTGCTTTTATATTTACTTTAAAAATTCACTTTTAAGTATGTAATTCATCTCCGGTTCTTTCCAAGTAACTACTTTTGGTTTACACAAAGAATATATCCAGATGCAACATAAATATACTGACATCCACTGGTAATGAATATTCTCTGTATATTCTTGGCACAATGACAATTTAATTTTCAAACTCTAGCAAAACACATAAGCTTGTCACACATATATTCAGGCTTTTCCTCGTCTAATTATTTGGGTTTGGAGCAAAGGGAGAGAAATGTTTTATCTTGTATTCCAGAGGCTGACTCTTACTGCAAAATGACAGTATCATTTCTTAAACTAGAAAAAAACAGATCCCACAATAATGTCCAGGCTATGCTTTACTCTTAGTAAAGGCTTTCTTTCAATCATAGAATTTCAAATGATTATTCTATTTTCAGCTGACTAGTTTGGAATATAGACATCTGCTATAATTGATTGGTCATGAGCAAAATAGATTGAATTTAGAATGTTTTTATTTGATAGTCATTGGAAATATAATCTGGGCTTCATCGAATCGTCCCAAGGTTGCATGGGTTTGTGTCCTTGAATTCTTTTCATAACCACTGAAACAATGCCTTTCAATGATGTGATTGAAAGTTGAAAAATTATTTCTAGAACCAATTGAAATGTGACTCAAAAGCATGGGAGTAAATTTGAACATATAAATTTGCAGAATCCCCTCAAAACAAACAAAGAAACAAACTGAAAGTTTGGCAAAACCTTCAAAGTCTGAGTTACCATTGACACAACTGAAAGTATCTATGTTGTAAAATTTCAGGCTTTGTGGTAGCAAGATTGATTTCTAAGACTCATGCACCTTGGATACTTTTTTTAATGTGAAAAATTGGAATGATCCCTTTGCTCTAAAATGTCATTATATATAAGGTTTTATTTACTCATGGCTTTTGAAGGAACCCAGAAGTTCATGTGTGGATCCCAGACATTGGAAAAAAAAACTGTAAAGTTGAATGTTCTTTGGATACCTCAAGATGCCATGAGATACCTGCTGAGGAGTGCTTCCAACAGAGTGGAACCAGCCCAGTTTTGACTGTGGGATATCAAACCCATTCCTTACTTGATACCCTGTCTTTCTGCTGGAGGTGGGCTCTACAAATCCCCTTTCCCCACCGTGGGGCATTTCATCTAGGGTCCCTCCCTTTGATTCCTGAGATTCTCTCACCTCCCAGGTCTGGGTACAGTCTGGAGGGTCCCCCCAACTTCCTAACTCCCAAGACTGCCTGTTTCCATTCTTTGTACTGGCTCTCAGGGCTTCAGTTCTTCCCCCTCCCCAATTTGGCCTGGATTCAGTCAGAGAAAAAACATCTAACCCTCAAGATACTGGAGACCCCAGGGAGTTTAGAGGGACCCTGTAGGAGGACCAGCATGCTCAATTAACCTAGACTCTAGAGATCTCTCAGACACTGGACCATCAACCAGGCAGCATACACCAGCTAATATGAGGCCTCCCAAACACATACAGAAGAGGACTGCAGGGTCTGGGTTCATTCAGGGATGATGCACCTAACCCTCAAGAGACTGGTCTGGTGGGGTGAGGTGAAGACATCCTTGTGGAGATGGGGTTGGGGGAGATGTGGAATGTGGAACAGTCAGAGGGTGGACCAGGAGAGGGATAAAATCTGGAGTGTAGAAAAATAAATATATATATGTATATATATATATATTTTAAAAAAAGAACCAATTTCTATTCACAAAACTTTAAACTAAGACTGAGTAATTATTTATTTTCAAAGCTTCAGATTTGAAAATGTTTTAGTTTACAAATTTTGTTCTTGTTGATAAAACTGAAAGTTAGATGTACATACACTAATTATAGTATTCAAAGATGCAAATGTGAATTCAATTGATACTGACTTGTGAAATCTTTAGGGATTCCAGCTTGATTCTCATTGAATAAATCTGTGCTGTAGGTGACAAATTAACACTCTTTTAAACAGGAGGTAGAAGAAACATTTGTGGGATGCAGCTTTCTGCTCAGCACACAAAATGTGATTGGTACAAATCTTAAGATGACCATTGGTTCTGTCTGCCTGTCCCAGTTGTCACTATAGGCAGGAGCTCTGGATTTGTCACTGTGAGTCGATGTTGCCTTTGCCCTTATGTACTCTGTGTGAAAATATGCAAAATAAACAATTTAAATATAAAATTTATAGCTCATATGCTACAGCTAATATGGTATTGACCAAGGACAAGAAATACTATTTCAGAATTCTAGTTTCAATGAAATCATCAGCAAGAATTGTATTTATGATTTTTTTAACGGAGGCAGGGTCTCATGTATTGTAAACTGGCTTCAAATTCACCCTGTAGTCAAAGGTTGTCTTGAAATTCCTCTTTCACTCATCATCTCATATTTCAGGAGTATTTCACCCTACCCAGTTTATACCAAGCTGAGACAGAAGTCAGGGCTTTGTGCATGGAAGTCAAGCACTCTGTTAACTGAGCTATATTCCCAAGCCCAGGAAATGCTTATTGAAAAGCAGCAAAGTAAAGCATAAATAAAGAATAAGAAAGCAAGCCTGTGATATCTGAAGGGTAAACCTACCAGGTAATGAAGTCTCTAAAAGAATGAACAAGAAACCTAGGTATGGTTAAGGAGCAGAACGTCGAAAGAAATAAGCTCGGTCAAACAGCCCGAGTCTGTTCTTCCTCAGAAGTAAGAAAAATAATTCTGTCCGTAATTGCCTTACTTTTTAAATTTATTCTGACGAATTCATGAAGACTAGAGATATACTACTGCAAGCAAACATCCAGACTCTCTTTGAGAGATGTTGTTGAATATATAGGCATTCCTTGGTTCAGTTTATATACCCAAGTCATTACTCACACATTGGACGCATATGGTGAATATAGTGAGATTAGGACCAAACCTTAGGGAGACAAGTAATGTAAGGTATGGATGGACAGAGAGAGAGGGGAAAAAAGCAAGGGTTCTAAATACTCCATTAAAATGAATAGATTGAAGGAAATGCAATATATTAAATCCCACACTCTATTTTTGCAAGTAGTAAGATTGTGAACAAAAAGGGTTCAATTTTCATAGATATTAAACTATTAAAAACTCCACTTAATCTTACTTTTCAGTTAGTGCCTCTCTTGAGAAGTAAAATGATTCCTCTTGTAATTTTTAGAATGATAATCTTAACCTGAAAATTACTGACCATTTGAACTGGAGAAGTAAATGCTTATGTTAGAAATAGGAATGCAGCCTTCCAGTGTTATTTTGGAGGAAATAAAGATTAAATCAGACACAGGGATGAAACTTCTGCTAATGCATTAATAACCTTAGGAGACATGGATTCTGAATTTCTCACACGTATCATCACATGATATCTTCTAAAATGTTAAAATTCAGCAAGAAAATCCTCATCAAATGCTGAATAGTTATTGACCGGGGCAGGTGCTGCATATTCATTGGGCCAGGTGCTGCAGGTACTGATGACAGCACTAGGGACTGTAGATAACAATGACTCTGTCAGGTACTGTGGATATTGATGACTGGATCAGGTGCTGCAAATATTGATTGATGAATGGAGCGGGTAATACAGATATTGAGAGCTGTAGAAACTCATGACTGTACCAAGTACTTCAGACACTGATGATTGGGCCATGTACTAAAGATACTGAGGACTGCATCAGATGTTCTAGATACTGAGGACAGGGCCAGGTGCTGTAGATACTGATGACTGGACCAGATGATGTAGATGCTTATGACGTGGGCAGGTGCTTGTATTCTTAGTTATGGGAGTAGTGAGCAAAAACAGACTTTTTTTTATGAATCAGAGGAAATTAATTAAGACTGTCACTAAAGATCTTTTAAAATTATTTACACAAGTAGTTGTGGCAAACATTGGGGCATGTAGAACAGTTTGACTAGAATAAGGCATCAATAATTTTCCAACTAGCTCAAGGTTGTGCACTTCAGAAGAGTAAATAGCTCTCTTCCTACTGGACCTACGTATTTGTTCAGTTAACTTGGATATTAACATTATAACATACCTCTAAAGATACTAAACACAAAATACTTAATTTCAAAACACCCAAATCCTTGTCTGAACTTAGATGCCCACAGTTGCCTATATAAACATTATTTTCTTCAAAAAGTTAAAGAATTCTCTTGCTACTTTACAGTACTAACAAACCAGCAAATTTATTGTTCTCTTCTCAAATATTTTTTACTTTTCAATGTACTGTAGGAGTGTCAGATTTTACATAAAGTAAAATACACAATCAAGGTACAGCCAAAAATCTATTTTAGCTATAACAATCAGATTTCTATGTTCATGTTGGCTTAGTTTAAATTTATTAACACTATATGACAAAATGTGAGTGGAAACAGGATAAAATTCTGTGGTAACAAATGCTCAAGCTTGTGAGCTGGAGCTCAGCATCTGTATAATTTCATACACTTGAGGGCAGACTGTTCAGAGTTTGTCCAATCAACTTTCCATGAACCAATATAGTCAAAGATATTTGCTTAATGGTAGAATACATTCCATAAAATGTACTTTCCATACTGTAAGTAATGAGATCTGTGGCCAATTTGTGTCTAAGATCTGCTCAAGCATGTCAAGGAAAGAAAGGTATTGCATTTCGGTTTTGTGATGATATAATCAAGCATCGGTTATGAAGAATCTTAACATTTTGCATACTATTCAGTTCTCTCCTCCCTGCCCTGCACACTTGCCTTCAGATTGACATGCTCTGTGCAGTAGTTCCTTTGTAACCAATCCACAGTAGAGATTTGCACAGGAAGGATCTGGATACGTTTCTGCTGAGATCTTTCTGCCTTGGTGAACCATCATCTTGCTTGTCAGGACACATTCAAACTGCTCAGGCTGGCTCTACCTCTGCTATTTCTACTTGGCCCAGGAGAAATCCTGAGGCTATCCATCTGCTGCCTCCATCCTTACCCTGCTTTTGCCCTAGCCAGCCTCCAGCCTTCCAGATGGAAGACAGGCACCAGCTGCTCTCTCTACATTAGTGCAGTGCTCTGTGCAGAATTCATCTTTTTGTTTGTTTTTAACTGTCAGAGACTACAAACTATGTTTTTGACAAATACAACGCAATAGATTATTTAAAAATAAAATTATAAGCACACAATAAACGTATATATAAATATAACCATCTTTTTTCATTATTCTTGTGAGGTGAAATAGACACCCTTGAGTTGACAGTTTTTGTGATTCATCCCTTTTCTTCTCTTTACTAAGTAGCCCATGAATTAGTCTTTGTGTAGTATTACTCTGGAAGGCAAAACCAGAATCATCTTCTAACGTGCATGCACTAGAGTCAGCTGGAAGAACTCGGCAGAGTGGAAATCATCCAGCCTGGGGCACATTTTCTACAGTTTATCATCCTCAGTCCATTTTCATAATAGCGGATCCTGCTTATTGAAACCTATGTGTTTATATAACTTAAATTTTCATTTTGAAGCTCTCATCTTTTGTGAGTCAGAAGTGTTTGTTAGAGTATGTACTGTCCATCTATTTTAGACAATTTGATATGCTCTGTCCCCACAATGTGTGTATGTGTTGTACATATAGGTTAATTTGGACACATGCTTATGTGTATGCAAGTGACTTTTTGTATGTCAAAAGCATTCATTTTCTTAGTTCTCTGCTTAGTGTGTGAGACAGTCTTTCAGTGAATCTGGAGTTTACTGATTCAGTTTGCATGCCTGACCAAGGAGCTCCTGGGATCTGTCTGTTACAGATCCTACCTTCCAGTTGTAGGATTATAAATAAGGCTTCCATAACTGTTTGTGATGGGTATGAAGATCCAAACTCTGGAGTATGCTTGTTTTTTATAGCAGATATTTTCTCACTAAGCCATGTATTCAGGTCTTGAACAGCAAATGCCTGCCTCTTCAATACAACACTTACATGGTTAAAATACAAGTCACACAGAAATGAGAATATGACTTTCTAACCACAGTGCACGCAAAATGCTTGGTAGGCATGGTAGTCCAATTATAATTCCATCTGTAGAGACTAAAGTTGGGATTCCAAGAGAAAGTTGTATTATTCATATAAGACACTTTGCTGTTTACTTTATTTATTCTTTGTCTGAAAATCATTCCTGTGACACAGGATAACCTTGTCTGTGGTTGCCTATCTGCAGACATCTGCAGTGCCAATGAGTGATTAACTTGGGGAACATCCTGTCTTAACAACTGTTATACTTGCTGCATGCACTTCCCCACAGTGTTCTGCTTTAGTTACTATAGAATCCTGGAGGGGTAGGATCATTGCTAGTTCTAAAATCACATTTCCATTGGGTATGAAATTTCACATCAGTTCATACAAATACACACACACACACACACACACACACACACACACATACACACAGAGTTTTTAAATTAATTCTGTGTTGTAATAAAAACAATGAGATTTGATCATTTCTGTTCCACTTAAATTAAATAATTAAAGTCATTATATAATTATAATGAATATAACAAACCTACTCCCTATCTTTGATATCCAGAACAAAGTAGGAATATCTTAAGTTTGTATGTTGTATTTTCTCAATTTTTATACTCAGGTTTAATTTTTATCACACACACACACACACACACACTGCATGAAATAGGAAATCATGCCAAGGGCCCACCCAGCCAAAGCAGGTAGCATTGGCTGTAGCAGGAGCAAACTATCCTCCAGCTCACGAAGCTACACAGTGGATTCTCAAGTATATGGTCACCTAAAGATCTGCACAATACCCACGCAAGCTGATATGTCAACCTGAATGGGTGTGATATGTCACAAGGCCTCATCCCTTGAATAAAAACAGCTTACAACTAATGGCCTCTGATAGAGAAAGAATGACTTTTGCACGGGGATAAGCCATCTGATGGCTCATCCAGCCCTAGATACATATGTAGTTGAACGATAACAACTAGCCACAGCAGGCTATGTTTATATACGTTCACACATGGATGTATATATTCACAATTTTAAAAGAAGAGGTCATGAATTTGAAGGGGCATGGGTAGAGTCAAAGTGGGGAGAAGAAGGATGGGAGTGATATAAATATAGAATTTATGTATTAAATTCTCAAAAAATTAAATTAAAAATTACCAAAACTTATCTATCCATGACTGTCTCTGTCACTGTTGTCGAAAACTAAAACATTACTGACTTAAATAGTATCTAATCCTCTGTGTTTTAATAAAAGTGTTTCTTGACCACAAAAGTTGTTAACTTAAAAGAAAAAATCATTTAAAACACTCGCCAGCACCTCCTTGCCAAGAGCATCCTTCAACTTATGCAATATTAGACAAAGCATAGGATATTGGCTTTTAAACACTAATGGGTATGCAAATCATTTGAGGTCAAATTAAAAGGAAGATAGTTGAACCTTACTTCCAAGAAACTCAGTTCATTACTTTTCAACCATGCCTATAAAATGAGGCAACAGTTACTAACAATGTAAACTGAGGGGTCACAAAATAGAACATCGAAACAATAAGAAACTTAGCAGTTGTCAATACATTAAGATAAAAGTGTATAGTCAAGACAAATAATATGGGATGGAATGGATGGTTCAAGGGGATAAAATCCTGCTTCAGTATGTTACAAAAAAAACAAAAAACAAAAAACAAAAAAAACAACAACAAAACCACTTTGCTTATGAGCAAAGAGACTTCAACAAATCAATTTATCTTACATTTCTTTGGAATTAAACACTTAGCTATATCCCTGAGGCAGTTTAAAAAATAAGAGTCATGCACAAGGACTGAACAAACACCACATACAGGAAATCATGATTGTTTCTTTTATTCAGTGATGAAAGTTTTAAACAGGGTTCTTTAGGCCACATTTAAAGAAACAGATGCCAAATTTGTGTTTGTGTGAGGCCTTGGTTAGGTGCCACTTCTAGTTTTCTCAGTGACTGTTTACCGAGAAAAGACACGGCTGAGCACATCACCTGTCAAGCTGGTGGTGGATTGTTTTTTTATTTTCCTTGTAGAGGCCATGCAGAGAAAGCCATGGAGGCTTAATATTGATGTTGTGTTGCCGTTCTCAGGAACACTTGGACCAGGAACACTTGAACACTTGCTCCTTCTCAAAGCTGCTGACACACACTCATCAGCTTGCTGGAAACAGCGATTGTCAGGGACAATCATCTCTGTCAGCAGAAGGATTGCTGATCCTTTCATTCTCCTTTCAGAGTCAACGTGGAGCCAGAAATTTCATCAAAGACTACTAGAGTTATAGAAAGTGATTTTTTTTTATATGCTGAGACACAGGATAGAGATGTAGGATGCTTTCTGGGCCTTCAATTTGTAATTTCAAATTCAATGAGTTTGTTAAAAGGCAAACAGTGTTCTACAGGGCTGATGTTGGACTGTCTTGTTCATAGCCATCATCAATCCCACCAGGGTACTTAAAGTACTTTTTCAAGGAAGAAATAAACACAACTTTGTATGATGCTCTGCCCGATAGGAAATAAAGTGAAAGGGTAATTTAGGTTTAAGTAAATATTGATAGATAGATAAATAAGTATACCTTATTTTTACCTGAGACATACATATCCATTCATGGCATACAACCTTTTTTTTTTCTATTTAACACATTTATTTCTCCATTTCCTCTTGTCTGGTGGGCATCAGACATTTGTACAGAAAATGTCCTTGTGGAGGCAGGAAAATTATTCTGATATAGTTTATTTTTCCAATGTACTTCGATTTCTATTTACAAAATGAGTTTAAATTTATCATTAAGATTTTGAATTTTTCACATATCCATATCTTAATTCAATTATCTCTCATCCAATTGTTCCTTGACTAGCATCCTCATTTTCCTTGAAATTTCAAGTGCTTAAGATAAAAAACACATGGAGACTACTTGTTACATGCGCCATGCCTCTATGTACAAGTGTATACTGGAACATAGTATGTGTGCTGGAGCATAGTAGGTTCTTAGGGTCTGAGCTGCCTATGAAATTAACTCCCCCTCCCAGAAACAACCATCAATGGACATTTGTTCCCCCAGAAATGATTAGGAATTTATCATTCCTCCCTCTATCTTCTGGGATTTTGGCTGGTTGATCCTATGTTGGCCTTGTGCATGAAGACCCAGATGCTCGGTCTAATGTACAATAGCGCTGTCAAGTTTGGCAAATACTGGTTTGTTGTAGATGTGTACTGACCATGGCACTTACAATCTTTCTGATCCCATTTGCATAACCATTTCTGAGCTTTGTGGGGAGGATGTGACATAGCTATCTAAATTAGATGTGAGCATTCCACAGTCTCTTGTTTTCTACACATTGATCAATTATGTGACTCTGAGGAAATCACCACACCATTTACTACAAAAAAAGTCTACGATGAGGGTTAATAGACACACTGATCTATGGGTATGAAGATAAAAATTTACATTTCAATTTATTACTACATCTATTTAGAAAATTAACAGTACTAGCTTCTCACTTGTGGCCTAAGCCATAGCCAGCCACATATTTTGTTCTACTTATCAGTACCAGACATGGGTTTCTCTCTTTCTGGTGTTTGTTTGTTTTGTTTTGTTTTTTTAAAGAGGCTTTAAGTCCAATCAGAAAAGAGTTGATAATTCCAATAACTTTTATTCTACTCTGCACCATTGGACATATCTTGCAAGAAGAGTGTTGTTGTAGCTTGTAGAGGTTAATAAGCCTGTTTATTATTTTTCTCCTTACATAGCATGCACAGAAGTCTTCAGGAGTATGAAAATGGTCCAATAGGGATGTGGCTTTCAGCTGAGTACCAGCTTGTTTACTCCGTGCTTTGGGACTCAAATATGTGATGCATTCAGCAATAGGAGCTTAAATCAATTTCTAGAGGGTAACCAAGAGCAACGGCAAAAGCTCATATTATTATATACTAACCTATGGGATTCCATAAAAAATCTAAATAAAATGGCAACACATTTCTGACAACGCATTTTTATTTGTTAGACTATAGAATGTGAGATACATTGTCCCTTCTTGATGATGTAACACCATTTAAATACTTTTCAAGGCTTCTATTGTGTTATGTTTCCATATGGCAATTTGAAACTAATAACTTCTCCTTGTATCCCCACCTGTACCACCATGTCCTATCCCATTTAAGAATTTCTGTTCTATTATTTATTTTACTTCTTCCATACCACCTGTATTTTATCCCTTAAGTATATTTATCCTCCATATGGACCTTTACTATTTATTTCCTTGCCTTCAGTGGATGCTCCAATTTAGAAACAATTATTTAAAGATTGAATGCTAGCACTCCAATATGTGAGAGAAAAACTTGTCATTTGTGTCTGAGTTGCCTTACTCTGAATGATTATTCCAAACTCTGTCTATTGTCTACTTACCTATGAGTTTAATAACTTAATTTTATTTTCAGATGAATACTATTTTATTCATATGCATATGAACAGTTTAATTGTTCATCAATTAATTGCTATACCTCTAAGTTGCTTATGTTAACTCAGCTGAATCTGAAGAGAGAATAAGTCTGAGCAACGTAGCTTGACAGCTTGACTATATAGTAGATCTACTTCTAGCTTTGTGAAGAACCTTCTTACTAATTCCCACAGATGCTTTACCAGCCTACAGTCCCACCGGTAGCATAGGAAAGGTCCCATTTACCTATATCCATACCAATATTTACCATTTATTTTCAATCTTAGCAATTCTGACTAGAGTATAATGAAATTCCAAAGGAGCTTTAGTTTTAATTGACTTCTCACTATGGTGGCAAATATTTTCAATTTTTTATCATTTGTGTTTCTTTTGAGATCACTTTATTTAGCTCCTTGGTCAAAATTTTAATTGGATATTTTGGTTTTCTTGCCGTTTGGATTTTTATTTCTTATAATTACGACACCTGTGTCAGATGTATAGCTTGTAAAGACTTTTTTTTCTCTTTTTTGGGGGGGAGGGGGAAGGCTCTTCAATAGGATTATAGTGTACTTTGCTGTATTAAATATCATTTGTCTGTTGTCCAGAATGGTGGTTAACACCCTCAGGAAGCAGAGATAGTCAGATCTCTCTTGAGACAGGCCAAACTGGTCTACATAGTAAATTCTAAGCCAGTTAAGTTACATATTGAGACCCTATATAATAAATAAATAAATAAATAAATAAATAAATAAATAAATAAACAAACACACAAACAAAAACACCCAACAACCCCCCCCAGCAAATTTGGTATTATATGTTTTTTAATCACAATAACAGAACACCAATGACTATAGCAGAATTTCATCCTTTGTGCTACAATGAGGATTTTCTCTTTTGTTTTAAATAAAAGTATAAAAGTTTTATTTTATGTGTATGTATGTGTGTGGTATGCCCTTGTTCATGTGGATATGTGTGCATGTGCATGAGGGCTTCAGGGCAATGTTGAGTGTTTTCCCTTGGTTCTTTTTTGTTTTTAGATTTTGAGACAGAGTCTTTCACTGAACTGGAAGCTTTCCCCCAGAGCTCATGAAATGACAGGTTTAATATTTTGAAAATGATGATAATGTGATAGTTACAATGAAATGGCTGCCATTGCTCATTTGTTTGAATGCTTGGGAGCCTGCTCCCAGTTTGGGAAGAATTAACAGGAGTGGTCTTTTTGAAGGAATCATTGAGAATGGATTTTGAGATTTCAGAAGTCTACACTATTCCTAATTAGCTTGTCCTGATACTATTTATGGTGCATACCCGGAGTCTCATCATTCAAGAGGGATGAGGAAAGGGATTATAAATAAGTAAATAAATAAATAAATCCCACGACCAGCCTTATTTACTTGGTAAAACTCCCTTAAGTTGTGGCTTGGGGGCTGGAGAGATGCCTCAGTGGGTAGGAGCACTGACTGTTCTTCCAGTGGTCCTGAGTTCAATTCCCAGCAATAGCATGGTGGTGCACAACCATCTGTTATGGAGTCTGATGCACTCTTATGGTGTGTGTCTGAAGACAGCTACAGTGTACTCATATACATAAAATAAATAAATATTTTTTAAAAAGTGTGGCTGCTGAAATAATAAAATAAAATAAAATAAATACAAATGAAAATAAATGAAAATGGGTTGGGATAATGGTGGCACATGCCTTTAATAACAGCACTCAGGACACAGAGGAACATGGATCTCTGTGAGTTCAAGGTCTGATCTACAAAATATGATCCAGAACAGATAGGACTTTTACACAGAGAAACCCTGCAAGTAAACAAACATACAAACAAACCAAACCTAACCATAAGAAATTTGTGTCCAGCCACGATACCCTGAGTACCTTCAAATAACAGGTTTCTTAATTGTTTCAATCGCTACCAGTGAGCAGAGTTTAGAAGCAATCTATAACTCTCACTGAAGTTGTGGCTGTAGTATATAAATTGATCTATTCAGTTTTCTGTGACACATTAAGACATGTAGTTCTGGAGAATTGGAAAGTAGGATAGTAAATTTGATACCGTTGTGAGCTTTAAGGTAAGTTCCAATATATCTTGGACTATATAGAAATCCTTTCCCACACTTAGAATAACATGAAATAAGAAAAAGGTTTACTACAAGTATTTACTTTTATGATATGTGGTTTATCAAGAAAGAGGGAGATAGAAAATGTTTATGTGACACATAGGAAATTCTTACTATCTCTCAGAAATTCTGATTTTCTGATTTTCTGGGATATCCCATGATAAAATATGCCTCGTTTATGTGTGCTATGTCCATGGAGAAAATAAATATGGTAATAAGTCAAATTATTATAAAGCTAAGAAAAATCAGACAGAAGGGAAATCAATAGGTAAGGAAGCTCTACTTTGGATAATACTGAGGATTAGAATAAAAGAGCTGCATGCAGCTTTTAAAACCGAGGAGCATTTAGGAATTCTTTTAGAAGCTGGATAGTCTCATAATACTTGGAGTCAGTTATGTTTTCAGGGGTCGTGAGATGTTTCTGGTCATCAGAGAGAGTATGCACTGTTGCAGGAAACATGCAATTAGAAGTCAGCACTTTAGTCCAGTATTCGCTTTGTCTAGTGGTAAAAACAGGCATACAGAATGTTCTGCTTCTACTTTCATACTGACTTCCTTTTCACAGCTGATCGATTATAGTACACTATAGGTTTCCATAGAAACAGTACCATACATAAAGTGTGGCTTCCATTATTCTCTATATAGAGATCTTAATGAGCTATTGCTGTAGAGACTGTGTTGAGTTTGACAACCTAGTTAAAGCAAGTTATACTCTGTATACTATATTACAGAGAATTTTTGTGTGATACATAAACCTGTCCCCAGGCCATATCTATAGAATAGAACTTTACTTGGCTGCACAGATCTTCTGGTATAATTTGTTACCACCTGTCTTCCCAATTCTCCAGAACTACGTGTCTTAATGAGCCACAGCAAATTGGCTCATTCATAGCTGCGGTCATATACTGTAGCCACAACCACAATTACAGTTATAGATTGCTTCTAAGCATTGCTCATTGATAGTGATGGAAACAACAGCACAGAATATTCTCATTAACCCCTCAATCAAACTGGAGTCACATATACGAGACATTTCTACAGGGAAGATGTTGCTTTACCTATTAGGCTACTGCATAATGATTGACAGAAATTGCTATAATGGCTTCCAATTATCTAACTAGTAACTTTTACTACCTACACCGTCAAATGTATAAAAAAAAAAAAAGAAGAAAAATCACACTAACTTAGAGCCTCGTTCAAAGTTGTCACTGAATCTCCAGATTGCCATTATATTAATTTGCAAACCTATAAATTGTATTGTAATTCATATATAGATTAGGATAAATCTTCATGGATTAACAACTGTGTTTTGGTAATTTTAATTTTGCATCAATTTTTAACTTAACAATTTAATGTAAAAACAAAAAAAACAAAACAAAACAAAAAATGAATTCTAAATCAATATAATATTAGCAATCTACAACACTAATTTGTTTTATATGTTCTGTTTGTTTTAACAATGAAAAATAATTAAGAGTTACTATTACATTCCTTTTAAAACAAATTTGAATTATTTTATGAAATTTTGCCTGAATGTTTTTAAGTCATGGTACTCATGCCTTCCTAGTACCTATGTAGTTCCAAAGAGAGTATTGAATACCCAAGAACTGTTCTTGCTAATGTGTGTGAGCCACCATGTGAGTTCTGGGCAAGAACATTGTATGCTCTTAACTTCTGCATCATACTTCCAGAATGTCTTGACTTTTAAATTCATTAATATTGTGAAAATATTAATTGAGACATATCACTTACCAGGTAATGAATATAACAATAATAGTATATTGAACTATGTATGGCAATTTTGGCTACAATATATGACACAAATCTTCACAGTTGTATTTCTATCCATGATACCATTACAATGTAGTAATGGGGATAGACCCCAGGATTATTTCCAGCCATGCAGGAAGGATCTCTTATGCTGAGCTGACTATCCATGATGCTTTAAAGAAAGAAGTATTCAAAAAGACCTTCTCTTTAACTATAATATTGAATGACTCCTCTAAACAGAGTTCATAGTAGCCAGTAGCCCAGGCTTAGGGGTTGATGAAATAAAAATTTAAATCATTCTTGGAAAACATACAATTTGTGTGTGACAAACAGGCATAAATGAAGGTTGTCTGAGACACAGCAAATAGCCATGGTAAAGATCATACTGAAGTTAGAGTAGCTATGACCCTAATATGAATACTTGTCATTCAGATGAGTCGTTGTTCTAAAATAAAGCGATGGATATTCTGAAGCTCTATCTGCTGTGATCACTGATGTTCAGAGGGAGGGTGTAAAGTATACATTGACAGTTTGAAGTTCATGACAGTCATTAATAAGCACATTACAACCAAATGTTTCCAGAACTCACTGATCATATTGGTGAGACATCATCTGTGAGGTGGTTGTAGTAGATATTTTCTATCACATGATATTCACCATGCTAGGATCAAATACAGAAAAGCCATCATACACTTACATCAAGATAATACAATATTATCACAGCTTTTATGTGTGGTTCCAGCCTTACCTACCAGTTAATTTTATATGGCTTTCAGATTAATCATCTTCAAAATAATTTATGCTGCTACTATTTATGTTTCTTGTAGCAGGGTAGTTCCTTTGAATACTTGGAAATCTTTGGCCCTTGTTTATTATCCACTCTGAAATCTGAATCATATTCTTGTCCTACACAAAATAAAATGGTTAAAAAATTATTAATTAATCCAAAATTTTTCCAGGACTTATTTCATATTGAGTAAATTATCCTGAAAAGGTGTGTCCTTAACTACTTCTTTATTTTTTTAGAAGTATAATGATTAAAACCACTTCAGGACCCAAGGCATTCACTGTTCAATTTAAATTAATCCCAAGTACATAGAAGATACTTTGCCTTTAAATGATCTCTCAGTAACACTCTACGTATGGACTATTTGCATTAATTCAAACAGCATTCAGTTAAGCAGTGACAAAAGATAGTCTGTCTATCTCAAACGAATTTCTAGCTACATTTCAGAAGGTAACTCAAGCCCAGTTTCTTTGTACAATGTCTCATAATTCCTTAATATTAATTTTGCTCTTAGAAAAGAAGTTTGGAACAAATAAATATAAATATGAATTATACTTAGTGATATACAACTTTTTGTTAAATTTAATTCTTTAAATTCTCCATATTTTTAAAAATTGAATTAATAAAATAAACAATAAAAGACTAGATAGACTAAGACATTAAATTTTTAAAAAAAACTCTTTTATGTGGATACACAGACAATATGATATTGCTTAGAAATTTCACTGGATGAGTATCCTCATGATGTTAATTTACAAAATTATAAGTGACAACAACTATACAGAAGAATTAATAATATCAGAAAGTCCAAAGCCAAGACCCAATACATCAACATGCATGATCAGGAACCCCAGGAAGTTGGAAGACATGAGGCTTCAATGAGGTTAATAGAAAGGCATTTTGCTCTAATGGACACAGATTATATCCACTGCTCTTAAGACACATATGCCATTATGGGTAAGCTTACAGCCACTTTGAAATAAATCAAGAATACAAATTTAACTACTTCCCACAATAATCTGAAGCAAAAATTTGAATGCAGGTATTTCAAGTAAAAGTGGGATAGAAACTGCCTGAGACATCCTCTAATATTTTTCCCTTAAAGGTTGTAGCTGTGCATGCACAGAGAAATCAGTTACCATAAAATACACCTCCCCAAATAGCCAGTGCGTTCAGTTCAGGTGCACAGTGTAAGCATACTGCATCACATTCTGTCTCACTGGTGGATTTTTGAGTCTGGTAAACTAGGATATAGAAATTGTAGTTTGTGATGACTCCTGCATTTATCCCCAAATACTCCAATAATTCATTACCTTCCCTTAAGAGTGATGTGGAACAAGCATTTCATTAGCAATAGTGCTCCATCTTGATTCATATTCTTATATATTTCTTTACAAAACCTTGCCATTCATTCTGATAAATGCCCTTTAATTCTGAAGACAATCATTCCAACAACAGCAAACAAATCCTGATAGCATATGATCTGTTACAGGCACAGATTTTGATTTGACAGAGTCCTCAGGTTATCTTACTGTATAGCCTACTGCCAGGATTACTTCTCCTATTATGATAGCTTCATGATGTGAATCTGTCTTGGGCATGTTAGGCTTCTGAGAACCAGGAGGCTGCTCTGTAAACCAGTGGATCACCAGGGACCACAAGGAACTGGGAGATGGAAACAGAAATGTAGATGAGCAATCGTTCCCCTGGCTCCAATCTTCAATTTTCCTTTCATATGCTACTATAACAAATTAGTAGATGCATACTGGAACTATTCAACCTGTAGGTTTTGTTTTTTTTTTAATGCTGTCGGATATGTTGTTTTAGTTTATATTAACTGAAATAATATTAGGATTAATATATGGTTTTCACATGGTAATGCATGAATTGGAGCTGATGATAATACTAAGGATGCTTATCTAGGTCCTATAGGAATAACCACAGTAGTGTTGAGTAATTATTTACACCTGTTATGTGTGAGGTCCTTACATTTTGCACTGGCTATTAAATTTAAATATACATTCCTAAGCCTTCACATATGACTACTTATCCTCATCAAGAGTGTAGAAGTAAATCATAGGACCAGGTATGAATAGTAAAGAAATACAGTAACCAAAAACACGAAGTAGTTTAAAAGAAATGCTAGTACTTTTATGACTGTTATTCCTAGCTAATCTGAAAAAAAATGTAGCTTAAAACTACAGGGTTCCGCAAATTCAAGCAATGTAGCCCAAGCCTGGATGAGGACATGTGTGCAGAAAAAAGTGGGAGAGCAATTCAGATGAGAACTGGTTATGAGAGAAAGCCCTTATCTTGGATCAGCATCATTGGAAAGCATAGTGGAGGGTGTGTTCTCTTGTCTCTGTGTCTGGCAAACACAGCAAGAACACTATTATTTATAGAGAAAAAAAAAAAAAAGACAGAGAGCATGGTTAAGTACCCTAATGTAAACTCCTGGCTTCCAGAATAGGAGAAATTAAGAATCAATTACATAAATTACCTAGTTAGTAGTATTATAGTATAGCAACTTAATAATTAAGGTTGAGCTTGACCTGGGATATAATAGAATCCTTATTTAAACTACAATGCATGTTTCAAAGATAGAAGCATTAAACTTAAAAATAACTCACTTTGATCAGTCTATACCGGCTACTAAGAGGGAAAAAATGCTCAAATATATTGATGTCAAATATCTATCTGACCTCTAGTATGTCTTTAGTTAGAAAAATAAGTAAATTCAGAAAATCATGCAGAGAAAAGGTTGTATTTTAATGGCAAAGGAAAATACAAACAAAATTATACACTTAGTCCAGTGCTACTTTAAATAACTTTTAATTGGCATACACTGCTATTTTAAAATATTGCTTCAATTCCAGTAGATTAAGATCATTTCTTTTAACAATGAATCAAAATAGTTCTCTGTTCAAGTGTGCACAAATTTCACAACCTCATACATGCAATACATTATTGTTTAAATTATTACACAACACGTTTTTTAAAGTTAAGTCATCTTTAAAACTAAAAACAAAATTGAAATCTAAATTATCTTGTGTTTCTAAGAGGCTAGAGAAGAAAAGGTGGTAGAGGAAATACTATCAAAATGACCCTAAGTAAAAGCTCAAAATAATAAATTAGGCTCTATCTTGGTAGAGCTTCCTCTAAAAGACTGAAAGTCTCTAAACTCTACATAACCTTGAAGTCAGCACTGTTTTTCACAAAAGGATTAAGTCATCTCTGCCAACTTGGTTCAAATGAGCAAAGCAGCTACAAATTGTTTGCTCTGCTAGGCACAGAATGTTGAACACTAGGGGATATATTCTCCATTTGGAGATATATAGATTAAGTGAAAAAGTTAAAAGCGATAATATGCCTTTTATACTAATAAGATTTGTAATTTGAAAATGCAAAGGCACATTTTATTCCTTTTTCCTCTGTTTTTAAATAATATTTTCCTTAGTTGTGATTATATATATTACAATTTTTCATATTTGAGGCTATAAAAATGTAGTGACTGGATGATATTTATCTTCATGAATCCAAAGAAATATCATGAATTATATTGAAAAATATATTCACTTCTAAAGTCACTCATCAAAAGAAGAGAGTAGATGTTCCTGCATTCTTAAAAATCATAACATTAATCAATTCTATCTTGCTGATTCACAAATAAAGTTGCAACACACTACGTGAAGAAACATTTTGAACCGGATTTTATAAAGCACTAACAAAAAATGATTAATATTATACACATGTAAATGTGTTTTTCTTTTAATTTATATGTTCTTTGTATAGGAGAGGAAGTTTAATTGGTAACTTGTCACAGAGAGACATGTGATATGAAGGGTTTCATTAACCAAAAGGCACTCAAGGCTAATTATCTGATTTTTTTTCCCTTTCTCTGAAGTTGGCTTTTTCTTTTTCATTAGCTCTTCACTGTGATTATAATTAGGACAAATTAAGAACCTTGCAAATCAAAATTTTCTGAGTTTTGCTTTTCATTTTCTTAATGGAGCTTTCTTCAAATTACTTACTTGATTAAATACTGAAAAATATTTATTAAAAATTGCTAAGCATGGAATAATACTATTTAAATACAAATAACAAAATTGATTATTTTAACTAATATGTTTGGAGCATTAATCTAATTTTTTAATAATTAATTCTGATAATTAAAGACTACACATTAATTAAGCATCTGAGTAAAATGATTACATGTATTTAAGCATTTTTGTGATGTCTATGTATATATGTCTCTATATTTTTAGGTATAAGAAAGAAAGAACAGAAAGAATTGTAGAACAATATATTTTATTTATAGAAATATTAAATTCAAAATGTTAAGACATTTTCTTTGAAGATAAGAAGATCTAAATAGTTTAGTGACTTTCTTAATTTGGATAGAAAAGAAAGGGAAAGTAAATGATAAAAAAAATTACAGTTCATAAGAACTTGCACTCAATTTGCTAGTAGAAAATTTGCAGAAATGACTGGACTTTGCCAAAGTAAGTGCTAGAAAAATATCTCCTTAAAAGCCCTGCCTCAAAAAGGGAAGGCTCTTAGCTAATGCCTCCCATCCCTGAAATAAGTGGGATCCTGTCCTGTAGAGTCCATTTATTAAGTTCAGGCAGATGGAGGTACGTATAGGGAACAAGGAAATAGTATTTGGCTCAGTTTGCTTTTACATTCACTTAATCTTGAGGTAAAGAGCCTTTAGTCATTCTACAAAAGCATAATTCCGAAAAACATGAAAAGCTAATTTACAGGTTGCTTGGAGGAGTGGTGTCAGGATAATCTGAAGGCCCAGAGTTGAGTTTTGCTGAGAAACCATAGAATTGATGAGGCAAGAGGCACACTCGAGGTTCCTCACAGCATCTGCAGATATCTATGTAAAGAAGTCACTTTATGAGTTTTCCAATCACAATAAAGTTTAAAATTTTTGTCATATCATGTTATATGATTGTAGGTTACCTTACATCTTCAAATGACAATGTCTTGGCAATTGGAAGTGCAGACAAGAAATTACAGCAAATTCTTGTTAACAATGTGAAATGCATCAACTTGGAGCTTGACCTGAATAGATATTTGGCCACACTTATTGCTGGATTTTTATAACTAATATCATTTTTAATGTACATAATTCAAATTCTACTCTCAGGTGTACAGTTCTGTTTGCTTAGAAAAAATGGAGAAGCATAATATAAAACAATATAACATTTTTATTTCATTAGTCATCAACTACAAATCCTATCATAAACATTCAGTATTGGAAATTTTGTTTCAATTTTACAAAAATGCCAGGTAAACATATTGCATACAATTTTTCAGGTTTGATACATTACATATTACAAGCTATATATTGTTGAATGTATCAATAATCTATTTCCTTTTCATTATGTAGCTGAGAGTTGTTACACAGTATGAATGCATACATTCTGCTTATACATGTAGCAATTGAACTGATATTTGTTGATTTTTCTTTCTGTGGTTTGTATTTTTACAACTATGTGTGTGTGTGTATGTGTGTGTGTGTTTGTTTGTGTGAAATGGTGTCTTCTAAGGCTAATCTGAGATTCTTAATCTTATATGATCCTCTGACATCAGCCATCCAAGTAGCTGAACTAGATGTGAAGTTTTATGTATAACCTGAAATCTCTGTTTTTTTCCATATTTTTTAATTTTTTTCAAGGGTCTCTATAAATCGAGTAGAATATTTTTGTATGGGTATATTTTCAGTTCTTTCAAGCAAATACCCACATATAAATTATTGGATATCAAATGGACTCTAACTCTAACTTGAAGTATGCAAAAGAACTGTTTTCAAAGGTATGTGCACAAATTTACACTCTTAGCACTCTTACTTAGTGCCTGTCAGTCTCTAAGTACTTGCTAAAGTCCGTTGTAGTTTGTTTCCAATCATTTTGTCAAGCATGAATCAGCATCTTACTGTGGCTGATATTTAGAATTTTCTTCTCATAGATCTATATGCTTTTTGCTATATTTTAACAGTGAGATTAAAAACTTTTATAGATCTCTGTGTTATGAATGCATGTCATAATTTTGCACCTATTACTATCTGAGTATTTTTCTGAGAAAGTATTAAAAATAAATCTTATCCAAATATTAATTCAGCTAAATTTGGTGGCAAATGTGTTTCATCCTTTTTTTTTTCAAGATGCAGAGGTGGTTGGTATGAGTTTGAGGCAAGCTGATTTATATAGTAAGTTCCTAGGAAGAACAGAATCATGGGACAATTATTTGATACTAGAAATAATTAATAGAATTGAAGGGATCTTATTCCAAAGTAGCAGGAAAGAGTATATCAATAACTTTTCATAGTTTTAAAATCAATCAATTTACTGTTAAACATGAAATAGGCCCAAGATCTGAACATGAATGAAAAATCATTGAAGGATAATGTAAAACAAACAAACAAACAGAATACTTATATAATAGTCAGATATACATAGTATATAGATACACTTTATTTGGAATTCTCAATAATGACAAAATATTTACTCTCCCCAGGTATAACAGATGGTGTTGATTGCCAACTTGGTAGAATCTAGTATCATCTGGTAAAGGGCCTCTCAAAGTACCTGTGAGGAATTGCCTATTATGATTAACTGACATGGGATAACTTGCTCAGGGTCTGTGGCATGAGTTCCTAGGAAACAAGTGCTGACTATTTAAATGTAGAGAAAGCTAGCTGAGTATATTAGCTTTACTACATGAATGAAGCTCATTATAAGAATTCCTAAAGAAAAGAATAAAGCAAAAAGAAAATGCCTTTAGTCCCAGTGCTTGGAGGTAGAGGCAGGCAAATCTGGCCACCCTGATCTGTAGAGTGAGTTCCAGGACAACCAGGACTATACAAAGAAACCCTGTCTTGAAAAACCAACCCCCCCCCAAAAAAAAAGGGAAACAAACTTTAAAAATAAAATGAGGGAAAAAACATCAAACCAAGGATAACTTTGCTTATTCTGAAAACAATTTCTATTCTTAATATTTAGGATTATATTCTTTCAAATTAGTTCATACACCTATTACAATAATGAATATTAAATCAGTTTGTTCATTTTCTTGAAATTTCCAGTCATCACCAGTGCTAGTGGTTTACTTATTTTGCTTTGCTTTGTTAAGATATTTTTTAATCTGCCTCATTTACTCAGTGGTTTAGTGGAGTTAGTTGATTATATATTTTTGCAATTTGATTTAGAATCTATTGTTTTATTTTCATGACACAATTTAAAAATAGACTAATACTAATAAAACAGATAAATAATAATAATACATTAAAAGTAATACTTTTCCACTAATTTTCATTCTAAAAAGTTTATCCTGACTACGTTAATGTTTTATTTTCTTGTAAGTTTTAGTATGTTTGTGCTATTCTTCAAATGTTTTACTAGTATTTTACTGACTTACACTGCACTATCCCAGTGTCTGTGGTTTTTTTTTTGTTTTTTTTTGTTTGTTTTTTTTTTGCTGCTGAGAAAATGTACCCTAAGAGAAACATCTTGAGGAATAAAGGACTTACCTTCTTTCACACTTCAAAATTTAATGCTGCAGAGTGAAGACTTCAAAGTTTCACTAGCTTGATGTAGCTGGTCACATCTCACCCAGAAGGATGATGTTGATAAGTGGTCCCCTACCAGTGCCTGGCATCCTTTCTTCACTCTTTTTAATTAACTGGATATTTTATTTATTTATATTTCAAATGTTATCCCCTTTCCCGATTCCCCATCCTCCTCCTAGAAACACCTTATCCCATCCCGACTCCTCCTGCTTCTATGAGGGTGTGCACCCACACACTCACATCTTCATCCCTGCCTTTGCATTCCCCTACACTGGGACATCAAGTCTTCACAGGACCAAGGGCATCTTCTCCTCTAATACATATAAGGATGAAGCCATGGTTTCTTCCATGTGTACTCCTTGGTTTAGACCCTGGGAGCACTGGTTTGTTGATATTGTTGTTCTTTCTATGGTGTTGCAAACCCCTTCAGCTCCTTCAGTCTTTTTTCTAACTCCTCCATTGGGGACCACATGCTCAGTCCAATGGTTGGCTGTGAGGATCCACATCTGTATTTGTCAGGCTCTAATAGAGCCTGTCAGGAGACAGCTATATCCCAGGATCTCTTTCCTAGGGAACGGTGCCACCATGTGGTTTTTCCACCTTAATAACTGATGATCAAGCTGATCTCTCTTCTCCAAGGATCCTGTCACATTAACAATTAACACTTGCAATCACTCTTGAAGATAATTTAATTTGACATCATTAAATGTTTCAAACCAATTATATCCGTGACTATATACTTCTCACTATTATTCTGGCTTAAAAAACTAATTTAAGTAACTTTCAATCTCATGCACAGATCTTTAATGCGCTTTATCTTTTCAATAAATTTATTTTCTTTTAAAAGTATTTTAAATAATATTTGTATTGTGGGGGATGCTTTGATGTTAGGAGGCAGATTTTTCTTATCTTACAACACAGTGACAGGATTTTTTATCCACTTAAGAGTGTTATTCCAAAATTCAGAGGGCAAATACTGTACATTGAGAGCTAGAACGAACTAATGTATATGGGTGTTTTTGTTTTGTTTTGTTTTTATTTTTTAAATAAAATACATTCCTTAGTTATGAAAACTGAGAAATCCAAAATCCAGGCAGTGGCAGATTACATGCTGATGCCTCTATTTCCAGGACTGGCTTCATTTTCCTCAGAAACTCACCATTTTTATCTTCTCTTGCCTCCCTTCCGTTCCAAAAGAATGAAAGAAAGAGAATTCAGTCTCTCAAGCCTGCTATACACCACTGTGATAAGAGACCTCAAAAGCTCACTATCCAAGTGTTACACACTTCAGTACTGATGCATAGGCGTCCAACACAGACACCTATGCATCAGTTTAGAGAAGTCGTATTTCTCTACAACAGAAGAAATACATCACATGTTTATTTTTCTATAGGTTTATTTGAAATGGACACTTATTAATAAGACATATACAATTAGTAAAGCTCAAGGAGAACCAGAGCAAATACTTCAAATATAATTATATGAATAGGAACTTTCCTCAAAAGGTTTGTGATGACCAATAAAAGTATGGAAAAGTGCTTGCTTACTGAGTTCATTGAAAAACTATAGATTACAATGAAATCTAATTTCTTTTCCACTAAAATATATACAAAGGGGCATACATTACAAAATATCAACTAGAACACAGCACAACAGAAGGCTCCTAAACTGATAATATGAATATTTAATTCAGTAACTACTTTAGAAATGTGTTTGGCCGTTTCTTTTAAGTGGATACCTTATTAGTAATTTCTTGGTATGTATCTAGACGAATGAAACTGATTTTTAGGAAACCATTGGAAAAATGCTGTTCATAACTTTGTTACCTGAGATGGTATAACAGGGGTTGTGGTTAAGCTTTAGCAACAGCAGATAGATACATCCTGGTATGGTCACTAAAAGGAATATCACTTAGCTACTGAAAGACATGAAATATTGTTATGCCATTGATGATTTTAAATATAATTGAGGGAGCAAAATATCAGATGTGTAAAATCAAGATAGAGCTCAAGAATTTTAAATCTGAGAATCTAAGACAGTAAAAACAGAAAAGTCTTTGCCACTTGTAGAGAAGAGATAAGATAGACTGGAAGAACAAGGAAATCTTCTAAATATATAGAAATAATATGTATACTGTGTACTTGATAGGTAAATGGTGTCATAAAATTGTTAAAATTTTTTATACTATACAATGAATGTCCCAACTACTATTTCTTTAAATCCTACAAAACTTTTCCCTTTCTGCTTCATTTCACATGCATTCCACCAGTTCTCCTTTCCTCCATAACTTGTCCCTTGAGATGTATTCTTGCCTTTCATAGTCCTTTTTCTACCTTCATTAGATATATACATGTATACATGACTATATAAAAACATACCTATGTTCATGCATGCACATAACACATATATATGTACATATACATATACTTGAATATTTAAATATGTATTCTGCACAGAAAACATGGGGTAATTTATGTCTAATTTTGACATTTAATGACCTCAAGTTTTATTATGTTAACTTCAAATATCGTAAATTTATTATTGATTTCACTTGATCAAACATTTTTTATCTACCTTTACCTTGTTTCTGTATTCATTCATGTTTTTCTAGATGTCTAAGTCATTCTATTTTGCAGCTGTCATAAGTAATATAGCAGTGAGATGTACATGGGATTATTTTAGATGTTGACACATTCTCTAAAATATATGTCCAGTGTTGCTCTGGTTGGATGCCATTGTTACTCTATGTTTAGGATTTTCAAAAACTTCCATACAAACTCCATTTCCTATTTCCTCTACCTGCAGGTTTATCAGCAGAATTTTGGCACCCTGGCAGGAGACCTTGGAAGCATAGCATTCTCTCCAGACTCTACATTTTCCTTCCTGTCTGGAGTGCAGCACTGCTCTGACACCTCAAAAAGAAATTCAAACTGCATACTCCCTGCTCCAGACTTTGCTCTACCTTCTCCAGAGATGCTTGGGCACCAAGATAGAGAAAAGAAAAACTTCTATAACATATAACACAGGCATTGGCACAGAAACAGACAGATTTAATAAGTGGTATCAAATTGAAGTCCCAGAAATAAACCCACACACATATGCCTACTTGATTTTTTACTAAGAATCCAAAAACCAAAGAATAATAATAAAAAAATGAAATAAAAACATCTTCAACAATGATGCTGGTCTAAATGGATGTTTGCTTCTAAATGTAGAAGAATGAAAATAGGCTCATATCTATCACCCTGAACAATCCTCAAGTTCAGGTGAATTAAAGACCAACTAAATCTAATAGAAGAGAAAGTGGGGAACTGTGTTAAACATCTTGGCAGGGGAGAAAATTCCCTGAACAAAACACAAATAGCTCAGGCTCTGTACTGGCTGGTTTTGTATGTCAACTTGACACAAGCTGGAGTTATCACAGAGAAAGGAGCTTCAGTTAAGGAAATGCCTCTATGAGATCCATCAGTAAGGCATTTTTTCAATTAATGATCAAGGGAGGAGGGTCCATTGTGGATGGTGCTATCCCTGGACTGGTAGTCTTGGGTTCAATAAGAGAGCAGGCTGAGCAAGCCAGGGGAAGCGAGCCAGTAAGTAACATCTCTCCATGGCCTCTGCATCAGCTCCTGCTTCCTGATCTCCTTGAGTTCTAGTCCTGATTTCTTTTGGTGATAAACAACAATGTGGAAGTGTAAGCTGAATAAACCTTTCCTCCCCAACTCACTTCTTGTTCATGATGTTTTGTTCAGGAATAGAAACCCTGATTAAGACAAATTGTTATTAGGAGTTGGGTATTCCTGTGACAACCTGACAATGTTTTGGGGAGGACTGTGGAAGTGAAAGGAGAAATTAAGTTTGAAGCTTAAAAATGATTACAGGCTGGAGAAAAACTCAGTGGGCCAAGCCTATACCAAGTCTGTGAATGTCCAAACAAGCCTGAATAAAAGCAAGCAAGCTGTTAGACATCCCAAGGACATGTCAGGGGCCCAGACATACAAGGGCGAGCCTGGGAAATGGGTCATCTGGTCCTCTTAGAGATAGTTTAAGGTCAGCCAGAAACGCCTGAATAGCACCCCCTTCTTAGGAATTTTCCACTCTGGTCTGCATGTATACTAACTAGTTAATATTTGTAGCAACCAATCATGTATAGGCTATGCTAATTCCTTTGTTCCCCTAGACCTCCTTCCTATAAAAACCCCTAACCCCTGAGCCTCATGGTCGATCCCTCTGTCTCTTTAGTGAGATATGGGTCCACCCGGAGCTCCGATATTAAACTACCTCGTGTGTTTACATCAAGATGGTCTCTCGTGTTTCTCTGAGTGTGAGTTCTCCCGGGACTTGAGTGAGGGTCTCCCTACAGGGGTCTTTCAGAAGGACTTTGGAATGTTGGGCTAGAAGATCCATTTGGTGTTGAGAGCTCTGTGGGATGTTGTGTAGGACTTGGAAGATAATGTTGAGAACAGTGCAGAAGATGGAGGCCTGGCTTGTGAAATTTCAGAGGGAAGACTAAAGACTCTTATCAGGGCCATTGTTATTTTGATTGTAAAGATTCTGTGGTTTTTGCACTGTAGCTGAAGAATCAGCTGTGATTAACAAGATACCAGAACTACTAATGTGAAAACTTTGCATTACTGAGACTATTGATGCTGGTTAGCTGGAGTTAAGAAATTAGCAGTGATTAAGAAGAGACCAGCATCAGTGAGACAAAATCTCCTGGGAAGTGTTTTCTTAGAGCACGGAGGTTGTGTTCCAGAGATAGCCAAGTTATATCTTATGCTGTGGCTGGACTTGGTAATGTGTAAGAGTCAGCCAGGTGTTACTGGTTTTGAAGGCATAAGGCGATCATGAAGAGCAGGTGAGGCTCAGCACTGTGAAAGGACATGGAAGGTGATTGGTTGGTGAAGGTGATGCTTTAGTTACAATTGATGGCCCAGGACTGAAGGGGTCATACATAGAAATTGAAGCTTGGCACCATGAAGAGAGCCTATGAGAGGCTATTGGTGAAGTCTAGTGCAACCGAAGACAGAAGTGTTTGGGAGATGCCAGTACTATGAGATGACCACTAAGAATAGCAGCAGCAGTAGAGCACAGGTAGCTGAAGCCTAGAAGACAAGGTGTGTACTACAAAGGGCAGAGCTGGAGAAGTGACCCAAGTCCTGGGAGGAGCCTAGATGATAGTGAGTGGATCCCAGACATTGGAGAGTTGGAGTTTGTTTTTGCTTTCGATTGTTATTGTGCCCTGATATTTTTCCCTCTTGAAGTAAGAAGGTATTTTAGTGAAGCCCACAGTTAAGAGACTAAGAATTTGCAAAGACTGTGGTCTTTTAAAGTTATTTAGATCTTGTGGATGAATAAGAAAGTAAGGGTTCAGGCTTAATAGTGATGTGTTTTTGTGTCAAGTTAACAAGGGGTCAATTGTACTAGCTGATTTAGTGTGTCAACTTGACACAAGCTCGAGTTATCACAGAGAAAGGAGTTTCAGTTGAGGAAATGCCTCCATTAGATCTGGCTGTAAGATATTATCACAATTAATCAAGGTGCAGGGCCCATTGTGGGTAGTGCCATCCTCGAGTTGATAGTCTTGGGTTCTATAAGACAGCAAGCTCAACAACCCAGTGGAAACAAGCCAGTAAGAAATATCTCTACATGGCCTCAGTATCAGCTCTTGTATCCTGACCTACTTGAGTTCCAGTCCTGACCTTCTATGGTGATGAACAGCAATTTGGAAGTGTAATCTGAATAAACCCTTCCCTCCCCAACTTGCTTCTTGGTCATAATGTTTTGTACAGGAATAGAAACCCTGACTGAGACAGGCAATAAGTTCAAAAATAAGTGGGACCTCATGAAAGTGAAAATTTCTGCAAGGCTAACAATTCTGTAAATAGAACAAAACTGCAGCCTAGACAATGGAAAAGATGTTCACAAGCCTACATCTAACAGAGGACTATTATCCAAAATATATAAAGATCTAAAGAAATTAGACTTCAAAACACAAGTGACTCAAATCAAGTGGGGTGCAGAGCTAAATAGAGAATTCTCAACAGAGGAATCTGCAATGACTGAGAAGGACTTAAAGAAAAGTTCAATAGCCTTAGTTATCAGGAAAACACAAATCAAAATGACTCTGAGATTCCATGTTATACCTGTGAAAATGTCTCATGTTAGATTTAATTGACAGGAAATGATGGGGAGGATGTGAAGAAAGAGTAACAGTCTTTATTGGTGGGAGTGTAAACTTCTACAACTAATTTGGAAATAAATTTGGTGTTTTCTCAGAAAATTAGGAATAGTTCTAACCCAGCTATACCATTCCTGGCCATATACCCAAAAGATGTCCTACTATATCACAAGGACAGGTTCTAAATTATGTTCATAGCAGTTTTGTTCATAATATTTATAACCTGGAAACAATCTAAATGTATCTCAACTGAAGAATGGACAATAAATGGTGGTGCATCTACACAATTGAATACTACTTAGCTATTAACACCAAAGGCATAATGAAATTTGTAGGCAAATGAGTAGAACTAGAAAATATCATCCTGAGTGAGGGAACATAGACTCAGGTATGTATATACTTAATAGTAGAAATCAGCCATAAAGTACAGGATACCCATGCTACAATCCACAGAACTAAAGAAAGTCCCTAATAGGAGTACCCAAGGATATGTGAATCTCTATCAGAAGAGGAAACAAAAGAGTCATTGGAGATAGAGGGAGGGTACTGGCTTGGGAGGGGGTGTATAAAGGAGAATAGGGATTGGGAACAGGTATGGTGAGAGTAGGGGTAGACAGGGTTTAGAATGAAACAGAAATCAGTGTGGAGCTTTTTGGGGATGAGCTGGAACCCTGTGTCAAGGGTGGTTCTAACGGTCTATGGATGTAACCCTAGTTGTAACTCCTACTAACAAGTGATATGGAGACAGAAATTGCTACCTTCTGTAGCCAGGTTATCTTCTAGTGGACAGAGGGTGACATCAACCCACCCACAAAACCCTCAATCCAAAATTTCTCCTGCTTAAAAGAAGTACAGTGGTAAAGATGTAACAGAGATGGAAGGAACAGTCAGCCTATGACTGCTCTGATGTGAGACCTATCCCATGTTAGACAGCCAATCCCTGACAGGATTAGTGAAACTCTGCTATGCTTGCAAAGAGGAGCCTAGCATAATTGTCTGCTGTGAAGCTTCATCCAGCAGCACATGTAATCAGATGCAGAGACCCACAACCAAACACCAGGCTGAGCTTGGGGAGTCTTAAGCAATACTTGGGGATAGAATTGAGCAAGTTGGAGGAGTCAAAAACATCACAAAAAGACATACAGAATCAACTAACTTGGACCCATGGGGACTTCCTAAAAATTTAGAGGAAAGATTGTCTCTGACTTTGTTGCCTGGCATTGGATCACCTTTCCCCATCTGGAGTTTGACCTTAGTGGGAGAGGATGAGATTACTCCTACTGTATATCTGCAGGTTGGGTAGTATTGAAGGGGTCTTCCCCAGGTCCGAGGAGAAGGGGACTGGCAATATAAGGAAGGATTTTTAAGGGTGGGAGTAGGTGGAGTAGAGGGTGTGGGGACAGAGATCTGGATGTAAAGTAAATAAATAAGTAAATAAGTAATGAAAAAAAGGAACCTTAAAAAATGTAGAAGCTTCATAGAACTAGTTAGGTAGTGTTCTTTCTGTTTCTATTTTATGGAATAGTTTGAGGAATATTGGTATCAGGTCTTCTTAGAAGGTATGGTAGAATTCTGCACTAAATTCATCTAGCCCTGGGCTTTTTCTTTTTTTAAGATGTATTTATTTATTACACTGTAGCTGTCTTCAGAGACCCCAGAAGAGGGAGTCAGATCTCATTACTGATGGTTGTGAGCCACCTTGTGTTTGCTGGGATTTGAACTCAGGACCTTCCGAAGAAAGTTAGTGCTTTTAACCACTGACTCATCTCTCCAGCCCCATGGTTGGGAGTTTTTTAGTGACTTTTATTTCCTTGTGAAATATAGGCCTCTTTAGATAATTTTAGCTACTCTTGATTTAACTTTTGTATGTGGCATCTGTCTAGAAAATCATCCAATTCATGTAGATATTTCAGTTTTGTTGACTATAGTCTTTTATAGTATGATCTGATGATTTTTTTGAATTTCCTCTGTTTCTGTTGTTGTGTCTCCCTCTTCTTTCTGATTTTGTTAATTTGAATACTACCTCTGGTCCCTTTAGTTAGTTTGGCTAGGGGTTTATCTATCTTATTGACTCTCTCAAAGAGCCAGCTTTGGTTTTGTTGATTCTTTTATGGTTTTCTTCGTTTCTATTTGGTTGATTTCATCCCTAAGTTTACCTATAGTGAATGGCTGAGAAGACCTAAAAAAATGTTTAAAGTCCCTAGTGATCAGAGAAATGCAAATCAAAATGACCCTGAGATACCATCTTATACATATTAGAAGGGCTAAGATGAAAACCTCAGATAACAACACATGTTGGTGAGGATGTGGAAAAAGAGGAACACTTCTCCATGGCTGCTGGGATTGCAAACTGGTACAACTACTCTGGAAATTAATCTGGAGGTTCTGTTGAAAATTGGAAATAGATCTACCTGAAGAACCAGCTATACTACCCTTGGGAATGTACCCAAAAGATGCTCCACTATGCCACAGGGGCACATGTTCCTCTATGTTCATAGCAGTCTTGTTTGTGATAGCCAGAAGCTGGAAACAACCCAAATGTCCCACTACAAAAGCATGGATACAAAAAAAAATGTGGTTTATTTACACAATGAAATACTACTCAGCTATTAAAAATGAGGACATCTTGAGTTTTGCAGGCAAGTGGATGGAACTAGAAAAACTAGAAAATATCGTCCTGAGTAAAGTAACTCAGACCCAAAAGGACATGCATGATATGTACTCACTAGTAAGTTGCTATTAGTCAAAAAGAGAGAGAGAGAGACAGAGAGAGAGAGAAGAAAGGAAAGAAAGGAAAGAAAGGTACAGAATACCCAAGATACAGTCCCCAGAAACTCCAAAAGGTCAATAAGCTGATTAGCCCAAGTGAGGATGACTCAGTCCCAGTTGGGAGAGAGAAAAAAAGCAATGGTAAGTGGGGAGGGAAGGAGGGATGTGGAAAGAAAAGTGTATTGGGATGGTGGGGAGAGAGGAACTTGCTTTGGTATTGGGTCAGGGGAAAGGACTGAAGCCCTGAGGGCCAGCAGAAAGAATAGAAAGCCTCGGGAGGTAGGAAGTTGGAGGGACCTTACAGAATGCACCAGAGACCTTGGAGATGATAGACTCTCAAGACTGAAAGGGAGGAAACTTAGATGAAATGCTTGACAGTAGGGAGAGACAACTTATAGAGCCCAACTCTAGCATTAAGACATGACATCAAGTGATGGAGCGGGTTGTCATCCCACAGTTAAAACTCTGACCCATAATTGTTCTTGTCTGAAAGAACTGCAGGGATGGAAATGGAGAGAAAAGAGAGGAAAATAATGTCCAACAACATGATCAAAGTGAGATCTAGCTCAAGCTGAGGTCCCAAGGCCTGACACTATTACTGAGGCTATGGAGGGCTCACAAAAAGGGACCTATCATGACTGTTCTCTGAAAGACCCAACAAGCAGATGAAAGAATCAGATGCAGATACTTACACTCAACCAATGGACAGAAGCTGCTGACCCCTTTGGTTGAATTAGGGAAAAACTGGAAGAACCTGAGGAGGAGGGTGACCCTGTAGGAGGACCAGCAGTCTCAATCGGGACTTCCAAGATCACTCAAACACTGGATCATCAACCAATCAGCATGCACCAGCTGATATGTGGCCCCAAAAACATATAGAGCAGAGAAGTTCCAGGTCTGATTCAGCTAGAGAAGATCTACCTAAACACTCAAGAAACTACAGGCTCCAGGGAGTTTAGAGATCTGGTTGGGTGGAAGGTAGGGGGTGAGGACACCCTGGTGGAGACAGGGGAGTAGGGAAGTGGTATGGGATGTGGAACAGTCAGAGGGTGGATTGGGGGGGAAATAAAATCTGTTGTGTAAATAAATAAATAAAAGATAAACAATGATAAAAAGTAGAAACAATTTTTCAATTTGCAAGAAAGAATTTAATAGTATTATATATATAATACATATAATACATATATATATTATTTTATTAGTCCCCACTCTCAATTCTTCCAAGATCTTTTACACATCTCTCCCCATCAAATATCATATTTTCTGTCACTCTCTTCCTCAAACATTTTCAATGCTATTGCAAGGATATATTTTTGAATATATACACATATTCCTAAATGCAGTCAGCTGAGCCCATGTAATGTAATTTGTATGTATGTTTTCAGACATGACCATTTGACACAGGGCAACCAATTGGTTTCATCTTCTCTGGGGAGGGCCACCCTTCAGTTCTCAGGTTACTCAATTGTATGTAGTTTTTTTTTTGTGTGTGTAGTACAAGGTGTATAGTGCTAAACCCTCATGGAATTTACATATGCAGTTTGGCATGTTATTTGGTGTCCTTGTTCTTCTTAGTCATGTTGGTGAGTCTTTACAGGTACACCTTTTGATGTTAGTAGAGGACACAGTTCTGCAGCAATGGTCTTGACTCTCTAGCTCATACAATAAGTCTGTCTCCTTTTCTGCAACATTTCCATGGAGGATAAGAAAGAGTGCTGTTGTAATTGAAATGCAAGCTCAAAAATAAACATACACACATACACATACACAAACAAACATACACACATTCACACAAAGACACACACACACACACACACACACACAACGGACCACTAAAAAAAAAAAAAAACACAAACTCAAAAAGTTTTAAAAAAATACCCAAAAAGCACCAGAGAAAGAAAGAGAAAATATGGAGCACATTTTGTAATAATCAACTACCCCTGGGCAATATGTCTTACAAAGATGCAGATGATATAACCTGGTGACCCTCCATCAGAGAAAACTATTTCTCTCTTTCTCAACAGGTATCAATTGCAAATAGCTCCTTGGTAAAACGATGTATGTCCACTTGCTCTTTCTAGCTGTAGACTCTTATCTGCTCTGAACCACACAGGTCTTGTGTAGGTGACAATCTCTCTTAGAAAGATTTTGTTTATGATTTTTATCTTGCCGTGTTTTACCAATATTTTTCTAGACTCTTCTTACAGTCAAATCTTTGAAACAATTTGAATTTGTTTTAGTAGAAGTTGAGAATAAAGAGATATAATTTCATTCTCACACAGGTTTATATTGTCTTTTCTTGAACCCTATGTTTTTAAAATTCATTTTTGTCTAATGGATTGTGTTGAAAATTATGTGAGCTTCTGTTGAGCTACTCTATTCTATTCCATTGCTCTAATTTTTTCCATCCTGAACCATGTTGTTGTCTTATTATATATAGATAAGACATTGTGATACCTCCAGCATTACTTTTTCTTCTACAAATATATCTGGGCTGGCAAAATGTCTCACTTGGTAAAATTTCTTGGTACATAAACATGGAAATCTGTGTTCAATACCTAGAACCTACATAAAAGTGGAAAAAGAAAGCTAAGTTTATACAATATTTCTTTAATATTATCAAATGTATACACACAATAATAATAATAATAATAATAATAATAATAATAATAATAATAATAATAGCAAAATAAATGACTAATGGCTTACTTCAGTCATGGAATTCCACATGGATTTTAGAATTTTTTCATCTCTGGGAAGATATTTAATGGCTATAAAATATTAAATCTTGAGATCACTGTTATTCTAATAATACAACCTTTCCAATCAATGAGCTTGAAGATTTCCAAATGCTATGGTATCCTTCAATTCTGGTCTTTACGGTCCTAATGTTTCCCTGTTGTTACCATTCATCTACTTGGTAGGCTTATGTCCTACACATTTTTCTTTATAAAGTCATGTTCATTTAAATTTTTATCTTTAAAAATTGAGCCTATAACTGCATTTTGAAAGTTACCTGTATCTTATTTCTTACTTAGTTCTTTGTAGTAATATGATGTCCACACGGCACAGTTTTATCTCCCATTTCAGAATATAAGTCTATTCATTAGATGTTACTTAAATACTAAAAGTTTATTCCCACTCTAATAGAATTTTCTAATAGTGCTATCAATTATTACTGTGTGCATAAATAAGGTTTATGTGTATGCATACATCTTACAGTTTAAAAGTGTAGGTCAGAATACAACTCTGAGTAGTCTCCTAAGTTCTAAACTATATTTTCAATTTGAAAAACACATAAGACACACTCCCTTAAGAATTTTCAGTTTATATTCAAAATTGTCCCCCACTAACATGAATTTAGTAGAATTTATCTACTCTAAAGTGTCATTTGTAGAAAAACATGTTTTACTTATCTTTGCAAAGCAGGTTTCCTGTCATTCCAAAACAATTCTGGAAATACATCCTTTCTATGGTGTACTCTTATAAACTTATAAAAAGGAAAGTATTTTATACCAAAGAAAAACAAATATTGAAGATGGAGGTTTTACGTCTGTTCACATATCTACTCTTCTAACTACCTAAATTTTAACTCTCAAATATAAAAACAAATAGTCTAAAATATGTATTTTGGCTTTACTAAAGATAGAAATATATTATGGATTTATTTTATGCCAATTTCCCCCTCAAATAACATATGCTTTATTTCATCCAAATCACAGTTAAAAATTATGTATAAAGTTTAAGATTCATACTGAATAATTACAATTATGTATATGCATATGTGTCTGGCAGAGCATGAGTATGTGAATGTGAATTTGGATATGGGTAGGGATCATAGGTTTTACCCCTTAAATGTAGTTACCATAACTCATAAATCACCTGGCGTGTGTGGTAATGAGTCTCACATGAACAACACATATTGCTCACCACTAAGCTGCCTCTATAGCTTTTAGTTATTCATATATTACATCTTCTAGTTGTTCATTTATTACAGTGCTTTTTATTCTATCAATAATCATATTTTGGCTTAAAGAAAGCAACCATAATTCTATCTATAACCCATCATTAACTATCCAAGTAAATGTATGATATTATTCTATAAAATATTAATGGAATTATAAGGCTCATATCCAGTTGTGTACAATGAGAAAGTAAATAATAGATAATAATTTCTATGAGAAAAATTTAACAGCTCCTAAGTCAACTAAAATTACCCAGTGTAAATTGAACATAGAGACTCAAATTTGAAAAGAAATAATTATTCTGGAGAAAATACCTTACTCATGGTTAAATGGACCATGAATTGTCCAGACCACTTTATGCTATGTGATTGACAGAATTTTCTTCAATATGCTTTTTACACTTGTGTGATGTTCTTTTATGCTTTCTCCCCTTTGTTAGAAAGCAATTATATTACCATACTTTCTAAATAACATGTTTTAAACAAATATATAAGATTCGAGCAGATTTTGAGTAGTCAAAAATACTGAAAGTCCACAAAATGATTGTTCTTACTTCCTTCATAGTAGAGAACATGCAACTAAGCAAAATATGACATGAGACTTCTTTGAACTTTGCATTTCAAGGAATACAGTCACTATATGAATAAGTAAGGAAAATACATAAATTATCTTTATATTTCCTTGCATGTGTTTTAACTGTATTAAAGAATTTTTAAACCATGCTTTAGATTTAGGGGTAAGAACAGAATTTGGGGTCTTCTAAATTTGGCTCTACTTACATGTGGACCTCATTTATCAAATAACTATTTCTTATGATCTTTTTTTTTTTCAGATTTTTTTTTTATTTTAAATTAGGTATTTTCTTTATTTACATGTAAATTTCTCTTTTCCCAGTTTCCCCTCCAAAAAACAAACAAACAAACAAAATCAACAAGAACAAACTCCTGTTGCCTCCCCCATCCCCATGCCTGCCACCATACCCTCTCCCACTTATTGGCCCTGGCATTCCCCTACACTGGGGCACAGAACCTTCCCAGGGCCGAGGACCTCTCCTCCTACTGATGATCAACTTTGCAATCCTCTACTATATACATGCTGCCAAAACAATCAGTCCCACCATGGGTAGTACTTGGTTGGCGGTTGGGTCCCTGGGAGCTCTGAGGGTACTAGTTAGTTCATATTGTTGTTCCTCCTTAGGGGCTACAAACCCTTTAGCTCCATAGAATCTTTCTCTAACTCCTTCATTGGGGACCATGTACTCAGTTCAATGGATGGCTGTGACCCTCTACATCTGTATTAGTCAGGTACTGTCAGAGCCTCTCAGGAGATAGCTATACTTAGGCTGACTTGTCCTTCCTTCAGTCTCTGCTCCATAGTTAGTCTCTACAACTCCTTCCATTTGATTCTCCCTTTTAAGAAGGAATGAAATGTCTACCTTTTTCTTGGTCTTCCTTCTTCTTAAGTTTCTTGTGGTTTGTGGATTGTTCTTCCTGTATTCTGAACTTCTGGGCTAATAACCACTTATCATAGAGTGCATACCATGTGTGTTCTTTTGTGATTGTGTTATCTCACTCAGGATGATACTCTCCAGATCCATCCATTTCCCCAAGAATTTCATAAATTCATTGTTTTTAATAGCTGAGTAGTACTCCATTGTGTAGATGTACCACAGTTTCTGTATCCCTTCCTCTGTTGAGGGACATCTGGGTTGTTTCTAGTTTCTGGCTATTATAAATAAGGCTGCTATGAACATGGTGGAGCATGTGTCCTTATTACATGATGGAGCATCTTCTGGGTATATATGCCCAGGAGTGTTATAGCTGGGTCCTCTGGTAGAACTATGTCCAATTTCCGGAGAAACTGCCACACTGATTTCCAGAGTGGTTGTACCAGTTTGCAATCCCACCAGCAATAAAGGAGTGTTCCTCTTTCTCCACAACCTCTCCAGCATCTGCTGTCACCTGAGTCTTTTATCCTAGCCAATCTGACTGGTGTGAGGTGGAATCTCAGAGTTGTTTTGATTTGCATTTCCCTGATGAGTAAGGATGTTGAACATTTCTTTAGGTACTTCTCAGCCATTTGGTGCTCATCAGTTGAGAATTCTTTGTTTAGCTCTGTACCCCATTTTTTAACAGGGTTATTTGGTTCTCTGGAGTCTAACTTTTTGAGTTCTTTGTATATATTGGATATTAGCACTCTATCAGATATAGGGTTGGTAAAGAACTTTTTCCCAATTTGTTGGTTGCAGTTTTGTCCTATTGACAGTGTCTTTTGCCTTACAGAAGCTTTGCAACTTTAAGAGGTCCCATTTGTCAATTCTTGATCTTAGAGCAGAAGCTATTGGCGTTCTCTTCAGGAAATTTTCCCCCGTGCCTATTTGCTCGAGGTTCTTCCCCATTTTATTTTCTATTAGTTTCAATGTATCTGGTTTGATGTGGAGGTCCCAGATCAACTTGGACTTGAGCTTTGTACAAGGAGAAAGGAATGGGTCAATTTGCATTTTTCTACATGTTAACTACCAGTTGAGCCAGCACCATCTGTTGAAAATGTTGTCTTTTTTCCACTGTATGGTTTTAGCTCTTTTGTCAAAGATCAAATGACCATAGGTTCATGGGTTCATTTCTGGGTCTTTATTTCTGTTCCATTGATCTACCTGCCTGTCACTGTACCAATACCATGCAGTTTTTATCACAATTGCTCTGTATACAGCTTAAGGTCCGGGATTGTGATTCCACCAGAGGTTCTTTTATTATTGAGAATAATTTTGGCTATCCTGGGTCTTTTGTTGTTGCAGATGAATTTGCAAACTGTTTTTTCTACAACTGTGAAGAATTGAGTTGGAATTTTGATGGGGATTGCATTGAATCTGTAGATTGCCTTCGGTAAGATGGCCATTTTTACTATATTAATCCTGCCAATCCATGAGCATGGGAGATGTTTCCATCTTCTGAGATCTTCGATTTCCTTCTTCAGAGACTTGAAGTTCTTGTCAAACAGATCTTTTACTTGTTTAGTTAGAGTTACACCGAGGTATTTTATATTATTTGTAACTATTGTGAAGGGTGTTGTTTCCCTAATTTCTTTTGCTGCCTGTTTATCCTTTGTGTAGAGGAAGGTCTCTGATTTGCTTGAGTTAATTTTATATCCAGCTATTTTGCTGAAGTTGTTTTTCAGGTATAGGAGCTCTCTGGTGGAGTTTTTGGGGTCACTTAAATAAACTATCATATCATCAGCAAATAGTGATAATTTGACTCCTTGCTTTCCAATTCATATCCCTTTGATCTCCTTATGTTGCCTAATTGCTCTGGCTAGGACTTCAAGTACAATATTAAATAGGTAGGGAGAGAGTGGGCAGCCTTGTCAAGTCCCTGATTTTAGTGAGATTGCTTCAAGTTTCTCTTCATTTAGGTTGATGTTGGCTACTGGCTTTCTGTATATTGCTTTTATTATTTTCAAGTATGGGTCTTGAATTCCTTATCTTTCCAAGACTTTTATCATGAAGGGATGTTGGATTTTGTCAAATGCTTTCTCCTCACCTAGTGAGATGATCATATGGTTTTTTTCTTTGAGTTTGTCTATGTAGTGAATTACAAATTACAGATTATCTGCAGGGCAAATCTTTGGAATTTGATTTATTCAAAACTATTCAAAGACAAACTTGGAAGCTAGATCTCAAATCTCTCTTTCATATATTCACATGATGAGGTGTATTCAGAACTCTAAAAACAGAAAGTTAGAAAATAAGATCCTGGACCCTGAAATATCTGAACTTTTTATTGTCAGGTTAAAATTGGAAAGAGTTAGCTCTCGGGTAAGAGATAAAAAATTAAATTAATCTTCATGGTTCTTAGCTCCATTTGTGTAGCCAATTTCTTCACTCTGAATGTTACACCTCTTTAAATCTCTCCATGCCCATAAATTTGTCTCTAATCATTTTTGTCATATGACATCATTCTTCATAGTGTCTCACAACACTGTACTATAAAGTATAAAAAGTATTCCTTAAGTTTCCCTCTGCAATTTATACTTACTCTTGCTTCATATATAACCAGTTAATAGGCTAGATGTCCTTAATTTATATAATTAGATTAATTTCTACTGTTGAACTAGTAGATTAGTTTCTTAACAAATTGTAATATAGACAGGAGCATTACTGGGTTAGTATTTTTAAGATAGGTGGATGGCCCCATTCTTCAATGAGGGGCCCTTCCTAACCATCCCACATACAAACACCAAACTCAGACTCTATTGCTGATGCCAAGAAGTGCTTGCAGACAGGAACCAGGTATAGCTATCCCCTGAGAGGTTCAGCCAGAAACTGACCAATACAGATGCTGGTGCTTACAGCCAACCATCAGACTGTGCATGAGGATACCAATGGAGGAGTTAGGGGATAGAATGAAGGAATTGAAGGGGTGTGCAACTCCGTAGGAAGTGCAAGCAGACACCCCAGACCTCCCAGGGACTAAATAACCAACCAAAAAATACACATGGAGAGACCCATGGCTCCAGCTGCATATGTAGTAGAGGATGGCCTTATCTGGCATCAATGTGTGGAAAAGCCCTTGGTCCTGTGGAGGCTTGATGCCCCAGCATAGAGAGATGCTATGGAGGTGAGGGAAAAGTGCATGGATTGCTAGAGATCACCATCATGGAAGTAGGGAAAAGGAGTATGGAATAGAGGGATTGTGGAGGGGAATCTAGAAGGGGGTTAATATTAAAAAAAAAACCTGTGAAATATAAACAGAAGTTCATCTACTGTTAAAATATTGGTCAACCTAATTTCTTATATCTCACTTAAATCATATAATTATTATTTTGCTTCAATTTCATTTCACATAATTTATTAAACAAATATAGTTGTATTCAATTATGATATAATATATGCTTATTCCATTACTTGTCAAACCGCTGATTCATCATCTCATCAAGTAAAAGAAGCATATTACATATATATATATATATATTTATTTATTCAATATATCACAATATTTTTTGTTGGCAAATATGTTTATAATTTTTAAAAATGTATCAAACCATATAAGGGTATACAGGACCACTGGGAAAACAAATATAGCCACACTCTTATTAATTAATGCAAAAGTAAAGGAAAAAGTAGCAAAAATGAAAGCAGCTATCATATAGTTTTTTATAGTGATAACACCAATCTAACCTGAAGAAAACCATGTCCTGTATTCCCACTCATAGTTTATATGGTGGAGATGTTTTAAAAGGATGAATAATTATTTGTTTTAAATAATCTCCATTCTAACACCATACAAAACTTTAAAATAGGAAGAAGACATTCCTTTCTTTAAAATGAAAATTTCACCTGGCAGTGTGGCACACGCCTTTAATCCCAGCACTTAGGAGGCAGAGGCAGGCCGATTTCTGAGTTTAAGGCCAGCCTGGTATACAGAGTGAGTTCCAGGACAGCCAGGGCTATACAGAGAAACCCTGTCTCAAAAAAAAAAAAAAAAACAAAATAAAAAATAAATAAAGTAAATAAAAAATAAAATGAAAATTTCAAGTCATATCCATTTATATAATTTTATTATCATTTTCTATAACTATAAAATATAATTTCAAATAAGAAATGATATGTTTATACTAAGTTAATGATACAAAGCAGTTTATTTTGGCATGATTAGCAGCACTAAAATCACTTAAATTATATTTTGTTTTGGAATTAGATACCTATTTGAAAATAGATAATAAAAACACAATAATATATTTTGAACAATTTCATTGTAAATAATATCTTCTATTGAAATGCAAAATAAATATATCTTTCTGGATATCTATAGTCTGTACTCTAGTATAGAATGATTCTTCTAGGTTGGACAAGTATAACATATCTGTGCTTGTTAAGAATGAAGCCTGTGGTGGGGTGGATTAGTCAAAAAGGTGGCAATGTATAAGTGAGATATTTTATTATAGTAAAGTGAAAATAGACGGTCAAGAGAGAGAGAGAGAGGAAAGAAAGGAAGCAAGAGAGCAAGAAGGCAAGAGAAGAGAACCAAGAGCAGGAAAGAGAGGAAGAAGCCAAGAGAGGAAACAAAGAGCAAGAGAGAGGAGGAGAGGAGGAAGAGGGCAAGAGAGGAAGAAAGGAAGCAAGAGGAGAGACAAAGAACAAGAGAGGAGGCAATGAGCAAGAGAAGAGACAAAGAGCAAGAAAGAGGGGAGGGGGCCAATTACCCCTTATATTATATGGGGAGTAGCTATCTGTCTTTGGGGTGAGGCATGCCTGGCTATTATCAGATGACTGGGGCTAGGGGATAGCTAGAATGCTGGGAGCTGGGGGCATTCTCTACCTGATAAAGCACACATCTCCTGTGGGGGCAGCTGTGAGACCTTGTGACTGAAACAGAAGCCAGAGTCTCAGGAGTTATAGCCAAAATCCTTTTGTCCCCTGCAGGCAAAAACTGCCCACCGAGGCTCCAGGGTTCAAGGTCTATTACTCAACTGAGCCTAGTTGCCTGAACAGACAACAGCCCTACTGTTTTCCCCCTTTCTTCATACTGGTTTTTCCCATTTATTCTCAATATATAACGTAAAAGAGAATCCATTGTTGGCTAACGATGTCACTAGCCCTCCTACAATGATTTCCTCTGGAAGACGCCACACACAGGATTTTCTGAAAATGGGAATCTTTTAGTGGACTTTTCCATTATGAATATCTTGCTTCATCTAATAGGTAGTAGCAGCTGTCTTGCTTTTTCTTCTTAATCCAGACTTATTAGAATGAACAGATGGGTATTCCTACAGTAATATATGCTACAGACTTTGAGAATAACAGAATATGTTTAACAGAATTATCATGCTTTGTATTTTTGAGACTGCTTACTGTACATGTAATAGTTAAAATATGGGAGATTGCAATATAGTTATCAATTTTCTTAGATTATTTTTATATGGTTTCAAACTAACAATCAATAAAATCTTTATTAATTAATAACATTCCTTTTCCTTATAATTTCAGTATGTAATAGCACAATGGAAGACAGCCCATATCAAAATACATTTTTATAAAATAGCTATGAAGTTTGTCTTCTACTAGAAATATCAAAATATTACTTTGCACATTTAAAACATTGTAACACCAAGGTTTACAAGGTCACATTGGATGTAAGGAAAACCAACATAAGAAGACCAAGTATTTATACAGCAGTGAAATTATTGAGATGAATGTATTCATTTTTTTCTGTGCTCATGTTAGTTTAAAGACAATGACTATATGATGCACTTTTAATTTTAATATTAGACTTAAGATGTTTCTTTATGAAACACTGCCTATGATAATGAAGACAAGTAATGGGCATGGTACCTTGTTCCTAATGTAACAGTTCACCACAAAGTATCTCACTACTGCTACTACTTGTATATGTCAGTGAGATTCTGGTCAGTTCATGGGTATTTCTGAAAATCAGACTTGAGTTATACCACAGTATTTTATTATTTAAACTTACTTTCTTTCTTAATTCTTTTCGTATGTGTTACTGAGTTTTTCTTATTATGAAGTGGACATTCTTTAAATTTTACTTTGGATATAGGTAAAATGAAGCATTGAAGTATCCAGTCAGAAAATAGGATAGTTCATTTGAAATAATATATTCATCTATTTAACCTCAAACCTGCATAATGAATGCAGCAGCTAAGGAATGCTAAGAGTGGTATTTTTCAAGGGAAGGGCACTCTAGTTGTTTTTTTTCCTATCAAATGGTCATCTCTGAAAACATATATATGGATAATATTTTGCAGGTAATATTTAAGAATGTTTAGATAATACTAGGTAGTGTTTAGTAGGTCCTTTGGAATGTATATGTATATGCATTTACATACAGCAATTAATATAGAATGAGACCATGAGTTTAAAAAAGAAAGGAGAGCTATATGAGAGAGTTCAGAAAAGGAAATGAAGGTGCATCAAGGTGTAAATATATTATAATCTCAAAAAAAGGAAAAAATAACCAAACTAAACCAAGAATTTAATAATACAATGATGATTATGTATATAAGTATGTATGTGTCATGTAATTATTTAAAATATGTCTTGAATTAAATTTGTCACTCATTAGTAGATGATCTAAAGACATCTCACCTAATTAGTATGCTAAATTCTAATAGAAATCATATCAAAATTTGTCAACAATATTCCCATACAACTGACAGAGGCTGTAACATACTAGCCTTTGAAGGTTGGCATGGTGGCTTATGCCTATATTGTCTGTACTCAAGAGGTATTGACAGAGGATTGTCATGACCTGGAGGCTGTTGTTGACTGTGTAGTAAATCCTAGGAGATGGATGGTTCTAAGTAGTAGTTCCTCTGCCATAAAAAGAAAAGGAGAAAAAAGAAGGAAGGAAGGAAGAAAGAAGGAAGGAAGAGGGAGGGAGGGAAGAAAGAAAGAGAGAGAGAGAAAGAGAGAGAGAGAGAGAGAGAGAGAGAGAGAGAGAGAGAGAGAGAGAGAGAGGAAAAGAGAAATAACTATTGTGAAACTGATCTGTAACTGGACAAGAGGCAGATATGACCAGAAATAAATCCAACTATTTTGCTTATATGATTAGAAACTAGCATTATATTGCATCATAAGCTAAAGCTTACAAAAAGTCCAATGAAATTAATTATTTTATGAATAAACTCCTCTTATGCATTGTTTTATCATGTCTTAATTAAAAATCATGCCACTTGGGGTAGGGAGTTATGAAAGTCAGTAAAGCAGTTCTCATCAAGGTGTAAATTCCTAGAACCAAAGGGGATTGAAAGATGGGCATAGTAGTTTTGTAACCTCTGAACTAGCAGAACAAACAGGTAGATGCATCTGGCTTACTATCCTGCTTCACTTACTTAATTTGGGACTTAAGTTCCAAATATTATAGATCTTCTTTCAAAAACTGATGAATATACACAGATCATCATCATCATCACCATCATCATCATTGCCATCATTGATAACATCAACATCTTCTGTGCTTTCACAATGAGAAAATAATTTTTATATTTTCATTCAGATACCTGTTAACTCACAGTGGACATGAGAACTGAGTAATTCATTTACTGTATGAAACAATTAATGATATTAAAATTAGTTATCAGGCATTAATTTCCAATACCCAATTTCATTTCTAATTTGCAGTATTTTCTTATTGTGGATGTATGTAGGTGGTGTAAGAGGAAGCATTTGAATGTCTTCCTCTGATATTTGTAATTCAGGGTGGTACACAGGCACAGTGTCCATCTGGCATGGTCTCAGATAATAGGAAGAGTTTAGTTATAAATACATGCATGTGACAGGAGGCCAGATGTTTTCATGGTTGTAATTTTGGAATTTGCTTTTATTTCATCAACTTCCAAAATTCCAGTGTGATGAGCTTCATATTCTTATAGTTCCTAATTTTTTTTTTTTTTGGAATCTATTAAAAAAAATCACAAAATCAGCCCTACAAAAAATTATTACATAAAATGTTTGCCTCATGACACATGGCCTTCATGTTATAAATAGAAAATGGATAAAAAGACTATGCTCACAAAAATTATATACCTTTATTTCAAAATATCATCTTTCTTGAACACAAAAGAGGATTCAGTGTGATAGGAAGTCCTTTGTAGGTCAGTTGATTTTTAAAATGTTGTCGTTCTGGTAAGCATAACACTAATCTCAAGAGTGAATCATGACTATAGGTCAGAAAGTCCTCATTCTTTCCTGTCTACTGGGCTATAATTATAAGGAAGAATTTTTGTATTTGCGTTACCACTGGTAAGAGCATGATCAGGTTTTCCATGATATAATTACTTAGTGGTGCCTTATGACTCTAACACACAGTCATGGTCAACTAAAAGAGAATATATTAACTGATGGCAGGATGCAAAGCAAATTACTGCCTGTAAATGTACTCTTAAAATGAAATTCTTTAAATTATAATCAAATTTTCCCTTTTTTGATACATATTATTCAAACTCTTTAGGCATACTATCACGCATCTATTCTCTATTATTCCTAATAACTTGGCAAATAAAACAGAATAGCTGGAGGGGGGCAGTGGGCAGTGGAGAACATTGCCCTATTCAATTTAATCATTTTCATTTAGCATAAAAATTTGATGAAAAAAGTTCCCTAGTACCAAGAACAAACTTCAATTAAGTATAAATTTCTAAATCTACATCCTTTTATTTAGAAAATATATTTTTTCTCAAACATTTGTTAGTAGTTATATAAAATACTTTTATGTTTTCCATATGTATTCAGCTATATATTTCATATTTATGAATTAAAAGTAATATAATGTGCAAAGAACTTTTGCTCTAGAGAAAATGATCACCCACCAATGAACACTCTAGCAGGGATCTAATGAACAATGATTGTGGATTAAAATATTGATTATCTCTGTGATCTACTGGGTTACAGTGAGAGAGTAATGATTTTATACCAATAAATGACACCGTCTACCCTTAGAAATACATATATACAATTTTATTTAGTACTTCTAAAACTCATCTGGAGGGCAATATTAACTCATTTCAATAGGATAAATCAAGATACAGAAGTATATGACACAGGAATAATAAAACAATACAAAGTGTTCATCATGTGATCTCAGAGCCCAGGAAGAATCTGTTGACACACTGAAAACAGAGCATCTTACTGTAAGGCATTAGGATTCACCAGAAGGTCAAACTATTTGGGATTATATTATAGTTTGAAATAAAAATGTCACATTTAAAAGTATTGTAAATTTTATAACCTCTGTAAATTTTTTGTAGTTTTGAATGGCTGTCCAATATGCTCCCAATAGTACAAGTAAGAGCTTTCAATATAGCTTAATCTAAATAATTCAGATTCTATTACCCTAACCAGAAAAGTATATATTTCACCAGATTGAAAAGGAAGAAACTGATATTACTTTTACTATGTGGTATCAGAAACCCTTAATCTCAGCACTATGATTAGAAATCAGGTAGCTTGTGTAATTTTAAGATCAGCATTGGCTACAAAATAATATTCAGGCTAACCAAGATTGCAAGAATCTAGTCCATAAACAAACAAACAAACAAACCAAACATCAATGGGATGGCAAAAACCCTACTACAAACCACATGATAACTAATAAAATATCCTGTGCAAGAAGTGTTTCCCCATTTTGAGTTTTTGGCTAGTGAGGTCTCATGGACCCCTAAGAGTACAGGCTACCACTCATGGTATTTGTTCTCCATAAAGGGGCAGTAAGACTCCATTGTGATAAATTCGTATAGTTGAGTCATAGAAAATGGAAAAGATAAAGATAATACTTAAGCAGAATCTTCATCTCTGCTGGTTACCTTTATAATGGTGGAAGGTCCTGGGCATACTACAGGATGAGAAAATTAATTATCAACCTTGACTGGCTATGAACTCGGAGGGCTAACAGGGCCTACCATCGAAAAATATGTCCACTGGTTTCAGAACCATGGAAGAATTGTAATAGAAGTAACCAAATTTTGATTGGATTTAAGGCCTATTACACAGATAAAACCTATACCTGACATCAGTATTGGAACCAAGATTCTCTGTTTCTATATGTTTTAGGCTGTGGAGTTTACCAAGTATTAATCCAAGTCTTAAGAACTTATTTTTATACCCATATATTAGTTCATTTCATAAACCAGAGAAGCTTTTCTTCTTCAGTAGTTGGCAATTAACCCAGATTCACATTTGTTCACCATGAAGAGAAAAAGAGATTTCAGAACTCAACCAGAATGGGACATCTATATTTTATGTCCTCCAAAATCTCAGGGATCATTATAGCACAGGTAGCAAAGAAATATGTAAGATCCATAGTTGGTGGATGAATTAAAGGAAACATATATTTGGCACTGCATAGATTTTGCATGTGTACACTTAAAAGAGGCTTGAAAACACACACACACACACACACACACACACACACACACACACACACACACCTTCAACAAGCTCAAGCCAGACAAAATTCCACCACTGAGATGGAAAATTGACTTAAAGTCACACTCCTTGGTGATTTACTGTTGGAATTTTGAAAGATACTGAAAGAGCCTTGGTTTACTTGAACGTTTTGACACCAGCAGGTTGACCATGCTTCAGTGCAAAGCCACACATCAAAAAGCACATGGGCATCATAAATTGACATTTATAGGTTTAATAAAGAACAAGGAGGACATAAATATGGGTAAGGAGCGAAACGGTCACACATGTTAACTCTAGGCAAAAGATAATACTGAGGGTTAGTGAAATGGGCCTTGGGAGCCTAAAGAAGAAAATATTGAGAAATGTAAATGAATTTGATAGGGTTATTATATAAGTAGGGTTTCACACACACACACACACACACACACACACACACACACACACACACCACACGCAAAAACACCTAATGTCATATATATATATATATATATATATATATATATATATATATACAACAGTAAATGGACATAGGCTGTGTGATAGCTATTCTTGACAGGTGAAATACATCAGTAATTAAGTAAAATTCATAAAATGAACAGGAAATTTTTGCTTAATTAGAAGAAAGAAGATTCACTTTTAGTCTGGATCTTGAAACAAGAAGACACACACTTATATTCTAGGATACACACATTCTGCTGAAAGTAAGAATTTGTCTGTTTTTTTCCCTTCTTGATAGCAAGTGCACACCTTCACTTGCTTTGGAGTTTATTTGTTTGGAATCTACTGAAGATGAATTGAGCTCCATATATATGGATGTGAATGAAGGAGGAAATGATGCAAATACAGTATTCATATTCATTTTTTTTAAAAAGTCCACATCCAAATTTTAAAATGAAATGTTCTTTTTCTAAAATATTTACTGAATGATCTGTATTACCATAAATAGAACAAAACAGTCTACATTTGTTTAATAAAGTGAGAATACTAATCAGGTTCTTTTCTCACAGACTTATTCAATAAAGGTGTTAGTATTCATGGCACTAATAAAAATACCAACAAAAATGGGTACTGTGTACAAGATGTGTTGTATCTTATTCAAACATGCTTTTCTCTAGATTTTCAGAATTTATAACTGAAATTTGTTTGTCATTTTCTGCATAACAAACCTCTTTAGAATAGTATGTCTCTGTAATTTGTTTTATGAGTTTATATCATGACAGGTATTTGATATTTGAAAATATGTACATGTATCTATGTGTGGTATTTCTAAGGTTAAATTTTCATGTCACAGATTAGATTTATCCCCGTAGCTATCTTATTACAACAAATTTACTTGTATAATAAAGATACTCCTAAGATTTTTTTTTAATATCTTTAAATAGTGTAACAAGATTGTGACTAGGAACATCATTAGGCTAAGCATTCATCTACTAGGGTTCATAGTCTTACTAGGTGAAGAGAGAGACCTAATAGAAATGATCACTTATCAAAAGTGATAATGAATTATGCTTACATAAGAATGAAAGACATATTTTTGTTTTGATGTATCAAAAAAACTCCAGAATTTAAATCTTATCAAGTACTTATATTTGTTCATATTGAACACACACATATTATATTTATGTGTGCATGTGTGTAATCCATTTGTGTTCTAAATCATGGATTCAAAGGCAAAAGACTGAAGGGAATATGTTTTTTCATTTATAAACCTTGGGGGGCTTTCAATTTCATAAGCTGAAAAGAAGTAAAAGACAAAAAAAAAACATCACTGTAAGGTCCTCTTTAAAATTTAGTATTATTGGGTATTTTAACTATTATTAAATTTTAAGAGACAAACTCTTAATAATCCAGTAAATTCTCAGTTATCCTAATTTTAATGAATTGTTAAATGGCATTTTCTGAAAACACATAACTTTTTATGAAGATAGTCCATTAATTAATTTATATTCCAAGAAGGTTATACAGTATTAGTCTAGAATATAAAGTACTTGTTTGAAAATTAAAAATAAATTACAAAATTTTTAGTAATAAGGTGGTTGGTATTAGGATTTCACCCTAGGCTGTGTTAGTCCATATCTTTAATTGGGAGGCCGAGGCAGGATTATATCTGTAAGTTCAAAGTCAGTCTTTTCTATATTGCAAATTCTAGGACAGCCAGATTGCAAAGAGAAAATTCCTCTCAAAAATAAAATAAAAAATAAAACAAACAAGCAGATAAACAAAAAGAAAAACAAACAGAAAATGAAATAGGATTTCTCAGAAAGCAATAGACATTTTAAACCTGTCTCCAACAAGGGACTGAATATTCATATCAGTTTAGAATTTGAGGTACAGTTGTTTCTTAGTTTATAGTATCAATTATTTGGATAGCTATTGGGAGAAATTAAAATGAAATAAAGGTTATTTTACTGGGCAAAAATTTGTGTTCATTTGAATTTCTGTTCTCTTCCCTAAGCTGTGTGTGTGTGGGTTTGGGGGAGGGTTAGGGGTTGCTGCCCACATTTTTTGTCTTAACAGATAAATTTTTAAAAAACCATATTGTTTTGAACTTGTCAACAAAGAACTTGTTATAGAATACATTCTATTATCATAATAAAAATGCTCTGATTAAAGCCACTTGAGGAAGAGTGACTTTATTTGGTGTATAGCCCTAGGTAATAGTCTGACCTAGAGGCAATCTACAGGAGTAACCGGTAGATAGGAAAGAATGGAGAAATGCTTACACCTGGCTTGCTCTCTGGCTCATTATCAAGATCATGTTTAGCTAGCTTGGATATATATAAACCAATACCTCCAGAACCAAAAGTGAAACCATCAAGATTGGTCTGGGATATCTCATCTCCTCTTCAGGAAAACTATTAGGACCACCATCCAGAGACAAGTCCAAAGCAGGGACTTGATAAGACAATTAGTTAAATGAATTTTTTCTCTTCATTTTAGGGTGTGTTAACTTGCTAGTTACTGCTAACTAGAACATGCCTAGTTAAATAAAAACCATCAAACATCACCAATAAAAACGTGTATTTGTGCATTCATTTTCAATTGTTTTATAATATTTGTGTTAATCCTAAAATATGATTAAACAAAAATTTTACAAGATATCTTTAAAGATAATTATATTTTCTTAGAGCAGATAGATCCATTTATTTTTGCTTATTTTCAAGGAAATTATTATGTTTTAATAATCTGTTCAATGGTATAGTCAACAGTGTAGATGGAAGATACAAGGTTTAGCTCATCCTGTTGGAAGCTGAATGACAGAGAGCATTTTCTTGAAGATAAACACAGCTGTACTTCACAAATATCCTTTGTGCTTCCTTATTGCTTAACAAAAGCTCAAAAACTCATTCTAGTGTCCCACTTAATAGATTGTTAAGATGAACAAAAGATTAGCTGCAAAATTATATGTCTATTTATAAATGGATGTTCTAAATCAAAACCTGTTCAGAATCCATGCTTTATTCAAAGCATAGTATATATCAACACACACACATATATGTGTGTGTGTGTGTGTGTATGTTTATATAAATATATGTAATCAAGGTGAATTTTTGTCATTTATATGAAAAAAATTATAGTTCAACAAATGAATTTCAGTTTTACTAAGGATAATATGAAGTATAAGACGAATCTCATACTATATATGCATGTCTGATAATTAGATTTTTCATAGCATTTTGACAGTTTATTATTTCAACTTTTTCTCTGTCATACTGTCTGTCTCCAGCTCTCTATCAGAATTTTTTTCAAGTACTTTAATTCATTCTCCACCTCATAGGTTCATATTCTAAAATAAGCTTTTACAAATATCTGCACACACACATATATGTATAGATGTGTGTTGCAGAATGCAGAGTCAATACTGAGAAAATGTTAATATTCACATTAAAAATGTTCTTGACATCTTAGATGTCAAAATTCTCAAGGTCCACATGGTAATGGCATAATTACTGTCTGTCAGTGTTTGATTGCTGATACTTGTAATATTTTGTAATTGCATAATTTGACTTGATTATGATTATGGTAAGAGTACATGGTAATTGACTGAAATAACATTATGTTTTTCAGAAATATAAAATTCTGTTCTAAATTGAGATAAGGAAGAAAATGTTTAATTCTAACAACCATCGTAAAAGAAGTTTACATGAATAAACTTTAAAATCAGGAAAAGTTCCACTTTTGCTTTTATATAATATTTAACAATAAATATTATAACAATATTATACTATATATAAAGGTAGAAGTAACTAGAATACAATTAATCAACATTATACTTGATAGATGGAAAGGTATCCTCAGTAATCTTTTTTAAATCCATTTAGTATGAAGCTAATTTAATATGGTAATAAAACAAAAGATACAAATTTAAGTAGCAAAACAAAAAAGTGCAGAACATATCTTTGTGGTTTAAATTATTCTCAATACAATCAAAGCAGTACTATCAGGAACAGGGGCTTCTCGAAGTCTTGACTGTCTTGACTGGCATTTATTCTTCAATGTTTTACAGAGGGGATGGTAAAGTTCATGAATAGTGGACTAATTTTTTAAGTTATTACTTAAGGGCTTATATAATTCTAAAATTAATCTTAGAGCAAATTATTTTAAAATTACAATTAAAATTCCATACTTTTTTCTTATCCATTTTGGACAGGTTTATTAGTATATTTTTATTTTCTTTCAAAATGTTTCATATAATATATTTTGATTGTACTATTTTCTATTCAACAACTCCTCATAGATCCTCTCCTCTCCCAATGCATCCAACTTAATGTACTTTCTCATTCCATATAAAATAAAAAGAAGCAAATTAAATCATATAAAAGTATGTGCATATGCACATACATAAAAACACACATACAAAGAGAGAGAGAGAGAGAGAGAGAGAGAGAGAGAGAGAGAGAGAGAGA